>MQRK01218855.1:5706-19122 GCA_001938485.1 Girardia tigrina
AATTTTTATTAAATTTGTTTTAAATATTCATAATTTAGCTCTAATAAGTTCAAATCAATAACCCTTCAGTAACCGCCAAGCGTCCCTCTTCTTTGAAGAGCCATGAATCCTATGTGGTAGTAACGTATACAACGCAACACACAATATCCAAACATAACGGTTCTTATATACATCGACCTTGCTCTATTATAAATTTATCTTCTGCATTGCAGAATCTGCAATCAGCGAAGGAGTATTATATATATATAGTGTCTCCTTCTCAATGGAAGTCACTAAGAAGCTATCCAACAGACCACTTTCTTCGTGAACAAAGAATCTCACAGTTACCCTGCACTAATGTGAAAATAGAAATTGTTTAAATTGTACTTTAATCTTGGTATATTTAAACAAAATAANTATATATATATATATATATAGTGTCTCCTTCTCAATGGAAGTCACTAAGAAGCTCTCCAACAGACCACTTTCTCCGTGAACAAATAATCTCACAGTAACCCTGCACTAATGTGAAAATAGAAATTGTTTAAATTGTACTTTAATCTTGGTATATTTAAACAAAATAAACAAATTAAATGATTGCGGGAAGTGGCAAGTCAGGTGGTTGAAGTTTCGTTAAAATAAATCTTATGTTTATTATTCAAAGAAAATCAGTTCGATATGTCCATGGAGATTTGAAGTAAATAAAAATGTATTTTTGGTGTTCTTTAACCATTTTATATTTGGGATTTATAATCTTTTGCAGCCAACAGCGCATTCACGACAACCTTTCTCAATATTTAAAGGTACTCATATAAAGAAATCCATTACAAATCTTATAATTATTATGAAAGTGTTTATTTCTCTTCAAATAAGTTATTTTGATATCAGTCTCCTTCGAGCCGACCGATAGTTTCAGATAGGCCGCAAACATCCAACAATCCCAGAATCTGGCCTGAAAGAGGGTCGTTTGACGTTCTGGCAATTTCTATTTTCTGAGGAAACGCAAAAAGAGTAATTCATTCGAAGGATCTGAAATTCGATCTTTTTGAATCACTGAGCATGGATCCAAAATAGCGTTTCAATATATGTAACGAGTGTTGTGAAAGTCTTGTCAAAAAGCCCTTCAAACAGATAAAAATGTTTATATCATAATATATAAAAGATACCACAATGAAACTTTAAATTCAAGTTGAATAGAAGTGTTTTAAACAATTTTTTAAACATTCGGGACATTTCCTGAATGTGGCTCAGTCTTCATCATAAACACATTTGGCAGATTCCACCAGCCCTTTCCTCCGGGCTTTGGTATTTGTGCGATGAGTATGACATGACTCCACTCTCTATACACACCCATATGGAGTAATGGACAGGATTCACATCTGGTGAAGATCGTGGCCCCTTGTCTTTGCTTTTCAAAAAGCACGGTTTTAAATATAAATTGAAGTTATATGTTAATATCTCTGATCATTATTATCATCATATTGCATTCTATACTTTTAAAGTAATATGCTGGTCTTAAACTTTTTTCACAGTACTATACATCGGTAGGGGTTAGTCAACAGATATCTTTAACAATGCTAAACATATATTCCAGAAAAAATACCCATCTTTAATCATGATATTTGGACTGATCTCTCATGATGGTAAGAAAAAGATGAAAAGAAGTGTACTTCTAGATTCCGTAGTATCATACCATGCCTTGCATTGACCCTAAATACTCAAAGGAGACCAAAATTGTGTTCCAGCAAGACGAAGTTCGGGCATAAATTTCATATTTATTCCGGAATTATTGTGAGAAAATCACAATTTTCTGATTAAAAACAATTAAATTACCCAGTTATCCTGATTCAAATACCCTGGATTTTTCAAAAAAGTTTATATTTATGTCAATACCTATGATCTCTCCTAATGTCAACACTGACACGTGGTGTGCCCATTAAGTATCCGGACTAAGTAAGAAAGCAAAATAACAGGAGCCTCATATTACAACACAGGAACACTAATCATATTTAGGTACTATTTCTCAACATAAGACCCTTCATGAGCCACATACTTCTTCTAACGGTCAACAAGTTCCAAGAAAGCATTTTTGTAAAAAATTGTTGTAGAAGAACTCACTTTCGATGGATCAGAGCGCGATATTTCTCGCCAAGTGACGCATACATTCGATCAAGATGGGCACAGTAAAGGTCAGCGTCGATGGTACAACCATTTGGAACCAGCTCGAAGTGAATCACGCCTTCGAAATTCCACCAAACACAAAAAAGTGCCTTCCTTGAGAAACAATCTCGTTTCGCTGCCGGTTTCACCATTTTTCCGGGGTCCAACCATTGATTTTGTTGGTTTGGATTACTGAAGTAAACCCACTTTTCATTGCAAGTTACAATTCGAGGGATGAAACGGTCATCGCGCGGATTTTCAAGCAATTTTTGACAAGTTTCGAAACGCTTTTCGGCTTGAATTTGTGTCAATTCATGAGGCACTTCTCGACATCGTCTATTGACCTTGCCAAGAGCGTAAAGGTGTCGTACAATGGATGTTTGAGGAATATCGAGTTCGACCGACAATCTGCGAGTACTTATTGACGGATTTGTCTCGATAATTTCACGAATTGCTCCGGAATCTACGGTGATAGGTCGACCTGAACGTGCATTGTCTCCGAGGTTAATGTCACCTTCGTTGAACCTTTTGAACCAATTTTGTGCAGTACGATTTGAGACCACATTATCGCCTTCAACTTCACATATCTTCTTTGTTGCTGCAGTTGCGTTTAAGTTATGTTACCAGTAATGGCGTAAAAGAACACAAATTTCAAAATTTTCCATGATTTTTCTAAAAGACCATAAAATTATATTAACGACTAATTAGAATTTTTAATATATATTGTGATAGAGCAGTTCAAGAGCTTTAAAAACATATAACACATGTATATAAAATTTCTTTATTAGGTAATAAGAAACAATTGAACAAAAAGACGTAGAAAATACGAAAAAACTTTTGGTTCACCCTAAAATTAATTAAAATATAATAATTTTTTACCATTTCTCAATAAATCCCAAAATAATATAAATGTCATCAAATTATTAAAAATGCATTTAATTTACATTTTACCAAAAATTATTAAACTTAATTTTAATTGTGAAATTAAAAATATATACTTATCAAATGATTATTTTAATTGTGTTTGAATATTCAATCCTTTAAATTTAATAAAAAATACCAATTTCCATCTGGGTGGAAGAATCACCATTCTAAATTCAACATACTTAAATCAACATACAGCATCCATATATTTACACATTCAAATAATTTAAAATATTCCTCACAATATGGGCGCCCACACTTTTCATCATCAAACTCTGATCCTCGCTCATGTATAAACGGACTAATCCAATGGTAGATGGTAGTGCGTGAAGGGAAAGTATTCCCATAAGTTTCCATTAAAAAAATTTCCAGTTAAAATTTTTACATTCTTTTGACCTCGCAAAATGAAGAATTTTATTACACTGCGATATTCTACTGGATGTAGCATGACTCGGGTAAAATTTTGAAATGACACTCTGCAAAACAAATAAAGAATAATTCAATAAAACAAAAAATATACCAATAACCTATCATTAATTATGCAAGTCAGGATAACAAAAATAATTATTAAAAATATTCTATCATAGGTAGTCCGGGTACTTATTGGGCACACCGCGTAGCTTGAAGAAGTCCTTTATCATGGAACCAATAAGTGTGCATCAAAGAAAACTTGTCATAAGTTTCAATCTCATGTTCAGGTTATAATTGATACTGAAGGACATTAATAAACTTTAACAATTAGTAAAATCAATTTCTTGCTGACGACCGAGATAATAACCCGAAAGAAATGTTCATAATTACCTGATTACAAAGAATAAAACTGGGAAACTTGTAAAAAGTTTGAAGCTGACAATCAGGATGGCGGCATTAGCATACCAATTTCCATTTGGATAATTGAGTAGGAAGTCAACGTTTGTGTCTCTTCCGAAAGTTAAATAGCCAAACAGACCACAAATGCTGTAGCAGAGAGTGGAAATAAATAAATAACTGTAAACTGTTTTCATGAAATTATGAAGTTTCTGCTTTTTCAGCCCAGAAAATACCAAAGGAGCTTCAACATGGCCCTTAATATTACGGTTAATTAAAACTTTATAATATATATGGATTATAACTTACGTGGTATCCGTAAACAAGTAACGGAATGAGTAAGTTAAAGTCTCTGATCTCCATTTTGTTTTCACTAAAGTGAATGTATAAATATAAGTAAAATAGTGTTTTGTCAAGAAAAACATATAGTTCCTACTAAAGTTCTTAAGAGACACCTTTAAGATTGTGAGTAAGAATAATTATATAATAATTATTGCGTGTGTTTTGATGAAACTGATTTTATCATGTTAACGATGTAATGAGTGTATACGTGTGAATACGTGTATTTGTGACGGCAACACTTTTCCCCATTATATTAATGTAGAGTGACCATACGTCCGGATTTTCCCTGACATGTCCAGGTTTTTATGCTCGTCCAGGTAATCCGGGAGGGATTTGAAAAACTGTCCGGGTTTCATAAAACTTTCATCTAATTAATAATGATTGTTCATGTGAGAGAGGGCTTGGTGTGGCATTCACGCAATGGCTAAGGTGGTGAGTTGGCGAGTCGTGGGGCCAATAACGCGACAAAGGCTTACTGACTAGAGCAACAAGACCTTTCCTTTCTTCTTTCTTTCTTTACATCTCAAATTGGAATATTTATCAATAACTTCTGGATTCAAAAAAGAAGCTTTCCCCTCTATTCTAATTTGACAATGAAAAGCGCACCAATAGAAAACAGCGCTAGCAAAATGATTTTCTGTGAGATGATCTCCTCTTTTACTCAAAGCATTCGTAAAGAATTGAAATCCAATATCGTCGACTTCTTTTAATAGAAAAAATTGATCCCTTGGCACTCCATCTCGTGTCTACATCTCAGTCACTAGAGCAATCGCTTTGGGCTCGACGACCTCCGGCTACTGAAGCGCATCGTCAAACTACACTTTTGAATTGTTTAATCGGATTCAACAAAACCAGATTGCCTTTATCGAAAATCTCCGATTTACTCTCATGATTTATTCGTAATCCCTGCAACGATTCATGCAACATTTTTCTCATTAATTCAAATTTTTTTGGTGAAAAATTTTCCTAATCGAAATTGGAAATCGGACTTTCTTCATCGTTGTTTGTCATTGCACATAAAAATTGAAAACAATAGTTGATTAAATTTGAAAAATCTAGAAATCGAAATTCGGTAATATTTTTTTATTTATTTTAACTCCAATTGATCAGTTTCCATAACTACCAACCTCCAAAAAATGGATCACAAGCAAATATAAAACTACTAAAAAACATTCAATCAATCAATAATTTTTTCTTCTATAAAGTATTGACCAATTAGATAAGGCCATTAAATTTTTCATTTGATTCACATATTACGATGTCGTATTTTATTTATAA
The DNA here is from genome assembly GCA_001938485.1 of Girardia tigrina. Classification (NCBI taxonomy): domain Eukaryota; kingdom Metazoa; phylum Platyhelminthes; order Tricladida; family Dugesiidae; genus Girardia; species Girardia tigrina. The sequence continues at coordinate 11,197 of MQRK01218855.1, forward strand.
ACAATATTTTTATTTGCCATTTTGGCGATATTTCTTTTGATTTATTTAATATTTTTTCTCAATTAATAATTTTTAAAAATTTTTTTTACAATGGGTAAAAAAAAAAGAACAGAGTTTCTGATATAAATCAAAACTTCAACCGGATCAGGAAAAAAGCATCGCATAAAAAACGTCACGGAAAAAATGTCACAGGAAAAAACATCGCGCAGTAATTTTTTTGTCAAAATTTACGATAATATTTTTTTAGCAGTAAATTTCGTCGCCGATTTTTTTATATTATTTTTGTAGTAATTTTTTCAGGAATGATAATATTTTTTTTGTCACAGAAATGATAATAATATTTAATTCAAAATTTTTAATAATTAATTAATCACAAATATCTTATGGAAAACACATCACAAATTCGGCGACAAAATTTACCATAAAAATATTATCACAGATTCGGCGACGAAATTTACTACAACAAATAATATCATAAAGTTTGACAAAAAATTTACTTCGTTATGTTTTTTCCTGTGACATTTCTTCCCAATTTAACCGAATCATCTTTCACCGACCAGACAAACTTTTCAATTATAATTACATTAATTTAATGACATTGACAAAATGACATTGAGAACTTCATTTGCTTTAGGCACTTGGAATGTGAGATCCTTGGAAATGTGAGATATTTGGAAATATTTATAATAAACCTTATAAGTATATTTTACTTAAAATGATTTTGAAAAAAGTTTTTTCTTTGAGAAATAATACATAAAAAGTCACTTAAACCTTATTAGCATGACCATTTGAAGTGGTCAATTTAGCTTTTAATGCAGAGCTTAAATGAGGACTTGTTAAACGATTAAAAGAAGTCTGTGTCTTCTGTGCTCAAATGACAGACGAAAAATATATTTAAATTCTCAATTGACTTATATCTATATAAATATGTATCAAAATGAGTACCAAACTTGAATGAAATAAAAGACCTTACCATAAAGATATTTATTTATCCTTTGCTCTTTGTGGTCTCACGACCACATTATTATATAAATAATAAGTTTAATGACAAGACCAAAAGAGTGGCTTAGAGAAGATCCGAGATGAACCACGAATAGTCTTATCATTATTACATAGTTGAAGTAGCCGGATCAAATTACGAGTTATTTAGCTCAAGATTGTATTGTATATACGCCAAGAACTAATAATTAAAACGTCAGAACATCGATATTCTTTAGATATAAAATAATTAGTAAGGGTTTCATTTAATCTGACCAGCCTAAGCCAGATCGACCAAATCTTTAGGGACACTTACGTAAGATACTTAATATAAATCGAAATATTCTCATTCAAGATCAACGTCTTTCAGACACCAACCCTAAATATCACATCTATATAACATACGTAGAATATGATCCTTCGAGGAGTTTCTGGGATTTTCAATGTAGGGATACTATTATATAAAAATTTATTTGAAAATTCACTAATTTATACAAAATATTCGTTTTTAAGTCATAGTTGTAAAAGAGCTAACTGAAAACGTGTTTCAATTAACTCCTTTAACGTAACAAAAAAATAAAGATAAATATGTATAAAAATTTTATTTTTACACAATATAAATAAACATATATAACAAAAAAATCACATACGAGAGAGAGAATGGCACGAATAAGTTTCGGTTTCGATTTGTGTATATTGTTCAAAGATTTCTAAGGAAAGATCTTCTGTTGTAACGATATTGATGGAAACGCCAAAGAATTATTCGGTTGCACGACGAGATTTTGAGGAAATAGATTATCTGAGAGATGCACCTTCAGGGGGGAATATTGGTAGGTTGGTTTGCGGTAAAGTTCCTTTATGAACCGGTTTTACAGAAAAATGCTTGATGGGTAGTATAATATAATTGTAGTCCGTAATTAAAACATTTAGGACTTTCAATCAATATTAAATATTGATATATTATTTATATATACATATATTATATACATAATATTAATATATGTACTTTTACATAAGCCCTCCCCCTAAATGCGGAGCAAATGTTTTTTTCGTGTTTGGTGTTATGAAGTCGTGAGTACACTACAATAGTAAATGGGAATAAATTATTTCAGAAGATAAAAAAAGTATTCTAGAATATAAATGAATTAAAGTAGGAGATAATTTTTTTGAATTATACTAGCAGATAAATAAATTAAAACTGAAGATAAATGTTTTTGTTTTAAATATTAAAATTAAAGTTTTAATTTAAATTTAAAATTAAAAAAGGTAAAAAATTTAACTAAAAAAGGTAAAATAAATTGTATTACTATTATTTTTAAATAGAATTTTAATCAAAAATGAACTTAAAAAATTTCAAATTACCGGACCAAGATGATTCCAGAGAAGAAGAATTTATCGAAATCCCAAAACAACCAAAAACATCTCAGTAAGTAGATAAAAATAGTACAAGATCCAACAATAAGAGTGGAAAAAATACAACGTACGAAAAGATAAAATACATGTAGTGATAAAGACAATGCAAGACAATTTATGAGTAAAATCAGATCTACGGGACTTCCAAACTGAACGATTGAAGCGATTCTACAAATGTAAATTCAAAGCTTCTTGTGGATGCCCAGCCAAAATGTTCATGATTTTTCATTACGTCAAAGAAGGTGTGTCAGTGTATCGATCAGAGACAAAACACAATGAGCGTGTGAAGCTAAACAATCGTGGAATACCGCATCAGATAAAAGAAGCGATTCAGGCCATATTTATGAACTTTAAAAAGCCAGTTCAAATAAAAGAAAAACTGGAAAATAAATTTCCTAATAGACTGCTGCCTAATTGGATTCAAATACGCAACTTCACCCAGACAATCAAGAAAAAAATAGATCCAAAACATGCATTAATTTAGTAGAATTAGATGAATGGTGCAGTGCGAGAAGCCAAATCCCAGACAACCAATGTTTAGATCATATTTACGTAAGGCATCAATGTGGTAGTGAAGTGAACCCATCAACAGGAAATATGGAACCCTAGTTCAATATCTGGATAACAACAAAACGATTGACCTCATTATGCCAAAAATCAAAACACATTTGTGCCGATACAACATACAAACTGATTTATCAAGGATATCCAGTGTTAATGGTTGGAACAACAGATAAAAAGAAAAGCTTTCATTCGTTCGGTATATCAATTTACACAAATGAACACAACCAAGATTTCGAATTCATATTCAAATCAATTAAGACATGTGCCAAACAATTTGACAATTTTTATTATGAACCTGACACTTTAATAGCAGATGCGGCAGACGCAACGACCATTGGATTCAAATCAGCATTTGGTGAAAATTCCCTAAAAAAGAGTAATGTGTTGGTTCCACATGAAAAAGGCGTACGAGGGATCAGACTCACAATCAGAATTAACATTCACAGCGATCGAAAAAGACAATAAAGTTCGGTTGCGTTACGATATTTCTATTCTACAGCTATCCGAATTTAAAGAGATATTCGACAAAGGATTCCAGTTGTTTAAGAAAAAGTGGAATGATCTAAAGCACAATACAATTAATCAATTCCTTCAATATTTCAAAAAATGAGTGGTACACAAAACATCCGGGTTAGTATGAAGGATTTGCACCAGGATAACCAAGCACAAATAATGGCTTAGAATCAACTAATGGTGTGATAAAGAAAGATGGAACAACTCGCAAGCGTTTATCATTGGTTCGCGTTCTGGAATTAGTTGAGTCTAAAATTGTCAAAGATTGGTCAATCAATAGGAAATCGAAAAACCAATTAGCCCAATTTTGTTTGACGAAGTGCCACCAATTAGTCACGAACTGTGGCTTAAAACATACAACACCACTCAAAGAGAAATGACAGCAGTGATGTCAAAAAACAAAGAGAAGATTCATTACATGGCGTCAGGTCGAACTATTGCTACAAATTTCAAAGCAGATTTAAAAGAATATAGAAGGCTAAAAGATAAACTCAAGTGGACTGATTTTGATTCTTTCTATGACATGCAGTCGCATTTCTGGGAATTATGTTTAATGGAAGATAAGGACAATTGGATCTTTAGCACATGCAACTGCAGAGAATTCCAATAACATTATATCTGCAAACTTTTATTACTGCTTGCCTGCCGTTATGAATATACTTTAATATCATTGAGAGCGCAAAATATCCCATTGGGTTAAAACAGAAGCGTGGTCGCCCAGGAGAAATCACATTTGGTTTTGAAAAAAAATGCCTGTTCCAGGACCTAAGAAGCGCAATACAAATGAAGTATTGCCAACTAATAACTTTAAAAAATTTAAAATGTAATTTTAATGGATAAAACTTGTTATAAAAATATTTTAATTAATTAAAACATCTTATCTTTTTTTGCAATTTATCTGCTGGTTTAGTTTACTTATATTCTAAATTAATTCATTTATCTTTTAATTTAATACTAATTAAATTTATCTTCTGGAATCATTAATTTATCTTCCGAATTAATTCATTTATCTTCTGCGTTTATTCATCCTAATAGTAAATTAATATTTCTCTTACATAAATTTATCCGGACCTATAGCTGGTGAGATGTAGTATCCCACCACTGCCACTCCAAACGTTATATAAAGGGCTGCCAGAACTCCACCGACACTAAAGAGCCAATTAATATATGTCTTCAGATTTCATGACCCAACCTCACATATTTGAAACAAGAGAAATCTTTGATAAAGCACATGGGCAAATAAATTATTAGTGCGACAATGGGCATCAAATAGTAATGCTTCTGTATCTCTTCATGACCAGCAATAATTGAGTACACTGAAGTATAAGAAGAAGGTGAATAAATCAATTGATAACATGATTATTAATACGAACTGTAAATTAAAGTAAAATTAAGAACTAAATATAAATTTAATATATATTATTAATAAAAAGGGTAGGGGTACCGATTGAAGGCATTGCAATTTGAAAAATAAAAATCCAAACATGATCGATTCATTTAATATTAGGTAGTCCTAAAAGTTCCCGGTCAAGATTGAAAAAATGCAATTTTTTGTGCTAGAATTTATTTTAAATAAATAAAAATTAATCTTCAAAGTACAGTCCATCGTTTTCGACTACTTTCTGCTAACGGTCTGCAAGATTTTGGATCTGGTCAAAGTACCATTCCGGCTGCTTCGAATTGAAGAACTCTTGACATGCTGGTTCAACTTCATCGAATGCTTCGAATCGGCGACCTTTCAAGAAGTATTGCATGGATCGGAAGAGACCATAATCGGATGGAGCGCAAACAGGGCTGTAAGCAGGATGCGGCAGGATTTCGACTCCATCCAACTCTTGGAACCTGCCCGTGATCTTCTTGGCGGTATTCGGCTTGGTATTTGGTGTTGCATCTTTTGTGCTGGGCCCTTGATTTTGTTCCTCGGCCGATCGGTTCGCTTTTGTCGGAATTCACGATGAACGATTCGCCTACTGTATCGATCGATGCGGTCAGTGTTGTGGCAGCGAATTGCGAACACATATCGTGTAGAGACTTGACGAGAATCACCGGTTGAATCGGTACATCCGAGCTTTCCATACTCGCGATAATGTAATTAGATTCACTCATTTTTGTTCGACAAATTCGAATTCGTTTTATTTTATCATCAATCGATAATTCAAACAACTCTCCATCCGACACCCTCACACTTTTCCTTTTCAACAGAGACCCGTATGCATTTACTCTATTGCTCAAATACAACTTGTCGAATGTTGCTCGTGAGATCTTGAGACAATGCGTGATGATCTTGTCACATCGTAACGTATTCAACTTGAACGATAACGTTGTGAAATCCTTATTGAAATCGACGTTGTAGGTGTAATTTAAGTCAACAATGTCCTCGTTGTGGTCAGTCACGTTCTCAAAGTCAAAGTCGTCAAGTTCATCGATATCGAAACCGCGGTCAATATCTTCATCGGAGTCAAATTTCGAATTTTTGGTGAATTTAGATTTTTTTGAAAAATATAGACATGAATTTCCGTTATTTGGAGATTGACACTCAGCTGATTGTGAATCGATATTTACATGAAAAATTCGGGTCGAAAACGTTCGATAACATCTAAAGAAAGCGGCAGTGATTGTTAATTCAACATCATTAATTTGATTCCGGATGAACATTTGACATATCGATGTTTTCCCAACTCCTGAAGAGCCGTCAATACTAACTTTTCCAAAATTTTTATAATCAGTCATTGGAATTAATTCAATTTTATTTTTGTCATCGATATTCGGAAATAATAAATTATAATCAATCATTTGCATTATTATGAAAATGACAACAAATCAAAAGACACAAATCGAAACTGTTTATTTTTTTAATTATTTAAACAACTAACATTTTTTTAACTGGATCTTTCCAGAATCGAACAATTTTTTACAATTTAATAATTAAAATTTTTCCTTTTAAGAAAAACCAATTACAAATAATTTTTATAAATATATACAAAATTTTTCTCCCTTTCCTTTTTATTTTTTTAAAAAAATTAAATATATATATTTTCTTTATCAATTTGTAAAAATATTGTCTTGCTGAAGCAGTGCACATTTTCGGTTGATTAAGGCAGGGTACATCTCCTTGAGCTTCTCTTAGACACATTCCAGCTGTTGACAATAGAGCTCCTTATTGATGGCCTGGCCGTTCTGAACAAACTCAAAGTGCTCGACTCTCACAGTTCCACCAGACACACAACATGATTTTCATCGTTATCCAATTATTATTAATACATAAACACATACACAAACAATCAAAAGCAAAGAAGCACTGGTATAATTTTCTTAATTAAAAAGTATTATATCATGTACTCGTCTTTATCTCATCTGTATCTTTAATAAAGGTATCTTTATCTCATCCACTTCATCAATTTCATCATTACCATTATCGTCTTCATCTGATAGGATGGCATTCAAGCATTCACGACCGGAGCACGACTTTTAAGTCTCGGAAATTAAAATTTAAAAAAACTAAATTTTGGTAAATTTCCGAAAAAAATGAAAAATTCAAGTAAATTTTAAAAAATTGAAAAACTTTAGTAAAATTTAAAAAAAATCAGTAAAAATTAGAAAAATATGAAAAATTCAAATAAATTTAAAAAAAATGAAAATTTCAAGTAAAATTTAAAGAAATGAAAAATTCAAGTAAATTTTAGAAAAAATGTCAGTAAATTTTGGAACAAAATTAAAAATTAAATAAAAATTAAAAAAATTAAAAATTCAAGTAAAATTTAGAAAAAATGTTAGTTAATATACGAAAAAATTAAAAATTAATTAAAGTTTAGAAAAAAATGTTTTTAAAGTTTTTAAGTAAATCTTAAATAAATTAAAAAACTTTAGTAAAGTTTAGTAATAATGAAAAAGATTCAGTAAAAATAAGAACAAAATTAAAATTCAAGTAAAATTTAGAAAAACTGAAAAATTCAAGTAAATTTTAGAAAAAAGGAAAAACTGTAAAATTTAGAAAAAAATGAAAAGTCTCTGACGATTATTTAGGAACAAGTTTATTATTTACCAACATAAATGGAAATCATTGGTCGATTTTAAAATTTTGTGCAAGGCCACGCAAATATTCGACGATTGTTCGCATGACACCTTCTCCAAATCCGCCTTCAACATTGGCTGAAATTCTCTGGTTAGCTGGACTTTTTGAGCTTTTCTAAATTTTACTTGAATTTTAAATTTTTTAATTAATTAGACTTAAATGTCATGCCCCTTTCACGAAAATTCACTGTTGCATCTCCGGGCACATCCGCCAATATCACATTTTCTTCCACGTTGCTAAAATTTTCTAGCAATATCAGATGTTAGTATCATTGCTCTTTGCAATAACAAGCGAAATACACTACTTTCTTTGCTAAATCTATAGAAGTCATAGCCCAGTTATTGTTTTACTATGGTGGACGAAATTATGACGCTTCATCAACTTTC
>MQRK01218858.1:47454-62987 GCA_001938485.1 Girardia tigrina
ATATATATATATATATATATGATTAACTTTATCAATTGACATTAAAATATATAAGACCAAAATAATCATACAAAACAATACGAAAATATTTTCACAATAAACTTAAATTTTAAATGACAGTTTAGGAAAAGCATTTTGAAAATAGTATTTTTATCAATGAAAACAATGTGCAACAGAATTACAGAGAGTAATAAATAATATTATAAAAAATTTCCCTGAAATTTTTTTTATAAAAAGAAATTTAATATTGAAAATTTTTCAAATTTGAAACTATTTTTCAGTCAAAACAATATCCAGCTTTTGCAATTAGAAGCAATATTGCTTTTAATTCTGAGTTACTATCTCCTGAGGATGTGCCTTTACCTGCACATATGATCACATTTGGAGTCAAAGATTTCTTACATGTCAAGGAACGTTTTAATCAAGATTGGTGGATTGCTCGTCTAGTTCGAATAGGAGGCAGTCTGGGATTCATACCAAGTCCAGCCAAAATAGAAGCGATAAGGATGTCAATACATTCTAATCAAACGACTCAACCAATGACGAATGATGCAAGTAATTCCCCAGAAATTAAAGACAATCAACCTATTTTCAATTCATTTGAAGATAATTCTGATAATCCTCAAGTAAATCTGAATGAAAGGCCATTGTTGTTTAATAACCAGATGTAAGTTAATTAAACTTGTCTTTTTAATTTAAAGATAATATCACAAATAAGATTTAACATCTTAGTGCAAAATTAATTTGGTTCCTTAAATGTTTTTATCGTTTATAAATATTGCCCAGAAAGTTTGAATCAAGTTTTATTAAAAATTTTGAAGCAAAATTTTTATGTATAGATATATATTTATTCAACAATGTATACATCATTTTCCACAATATTTTACCATCTTTCTTACAACAAGAAATTTCCATCCTTACAAAATTGTAACGGTTTCTCAGCGAAAACTGTTCAAATTTGGATTTCAGGACACACAAAGACTCAAAGTTCTTGCTACTAACTGAATTTTGCAGATACCTGAATAGATGATAGTCGTAAGCGACAATTACGGGGGAATATGGTTAAAGGGGTAGCACATTTTAATCAAGTTCCAACAACATTTTCCTCGTCGCAAAAGAGACGTGTGGTGTGGTATTGCTTTGATGCAACACAACACCCTTCCTATTCGCTAATTCTGGGTGTTTTCCTGGATCGCTGTCTTTAATTCATCCAGTTGGGAGCAGTATTTGTCTGAATTAATAGTTTGGCTATTTGGTAGGAGCTCATAATACAGAAATCCCCTGAAATTCCACCACATACAAAGCATGACTTTCTTTGGGAATAACTAATGGTGGTTCATCAGGCTTACCCAGAGATATTTTTCTCTTCCTATTGTTATAGACGTTCTAATCTTCTTCACCGATTATGTCTGTTTCAAAACGGTACATTTTTATTGCGTTGTATAGATAATCACCAGTGAATATACGATCAATCAGATTAATTTTGGTCAGATTATGCGGAACCCATTCATCGTAACAATTCACGTACACGACTTCACTAAAAGCTCATGGACTGTGATGTTCGATATCTTCAGTATATCTTCACTAATTGTGTACTGAGGATTGGGCTCGATCAGGGTCTTGAGTTGGAGTGCCTGACAGTGTCCTCTTTGTCTTTGAGGTTGAAATAATCAGCTCTGAACTTAGAAAACCACTTGCGAACTGTTCTATCAGCTAAATAATATTATCCGTAAACAGCACATATCTTATTTTTTGCTTGAAAGCGTTCTTCCTTTTTTTGAAAAAGAAGAGCATCAAGTGTCGACAATGCTTCTTGTTTTCTTCCATTTTAAAATCGGCGCGTAGCAAATACAAATCAATTTAGACAAACAATTTTTTTCTAAAGGTGCGTAAGACTATCACTTTTCATCACATATAAACCATTCATATTTTTTTCTATTATTACTGAGGCTTTTTGATTTTCTAATGTTCTTATACCGAAATATTTATAATTTGTTTAAAATAAAAGTAAAAATACTAAAAAAACAAGCTATTTTTATAAAAGTTATGTTGAAACTCAATTGTTTAAAAACAATTCGTGTAAAAAGTGAATTGAAAATTTTTCTCACCGTTTAGTATAAGTAAGGTTTCCTCAGCACTTTGGGATCCTGTTTCTTTTTTAATCATTTTAAATTTCCAGGGAAATACTTTTATCTCAGTAAATTCTGGAATATTAAATAATTATGTTTTGCTTAAAGTTAAATAAACAATAAATATTTCCTTGCTGGTTTAGTGATCATACATCTCCATAATCTAAAAATACATATTCTACAATATAACTTTTTTATTACTAAGAGTTCAAAAATATTTTATTTGCCAGTCATTAAAAACCTTTTAATAAAAACGAGAATTTTTCTCAAATAATAAAATCTTTGATAGACGATCGAAATTCGTCGTGGAATAATTTCACTAGGAAAATTTAATATTGTAAGAGCAATTCAAAAAAATAAAAGATTTTATCCTTCAATTTGTTGATTAGTTGAAAATTCTTTTGTGGCTACTGATTAAAATTTTGCTATGGTTGAATCAAAAATAAAAGCTAAAAAAAGAACAATGCCGAAGTTTGATTAAAAACCGATCCAAACGAATTCGTGGAATTTTGATGGTTTCAAAATAGATATCGAACTTTGAATCATTTTTTTCTGATTCAGACAATAAAATTTGTTTTGATAAAAAATTAATTAAAACATATAAATATTAAGAAAGTTAAATAAAAAAATAAATTTCTTCTAAACCGCTTGTTATTGTTAAAAAAAGGGATTGAATGACCTTGTAATTTTGTTTATTCGGAATAAAAGAATGAATTTGTTAAAAAAACAGAGTTTTGGTTTGTGATGTAATTTTTTCTTGATAGGGTTTATCTAAATTATTTTGAAATATATTATTAAAAACGATATGGCATCAGAAGAAAAATTTGTGTAAACTGTGTTGTCGAAAAATTTGAATTTGTGTGACTTTAAGAAAAACTTATTTTTGAATAAAACTCAATATTTTGATTTTTATTTTTAAAAATTATTTAATGATGAAAATGACAATATATAAATTGATCAATGAATTGAAATTGAAATATCTTCTAATTTTTGTTGAACCGGCACTAGTACCGTCATTGACTACGATATACATGGTCCTCGTCGAATCATCGATAAAATTGAAATTGAAAACTTTAAATCGTTCGGCGGAACGAAAATTCTCGGCCCGTTTCACCAGAATTTTACGTGTGTTATAGTTCTTAAAGGAAAGTGATAAAAATTCCGTGATCGATGCTCTTGTTCTTTTTTAGATTTCGAACGTCCAAAAATCGATCGAAAAAATTGAGTGTGTGGATTCACAAGAGTGAACTTTTCACAAATATCGGTAGTTACACGGTGAAAGTGTTCTTTTAGCGGATCAAATTGATAACATTGAGATAATACCGAGCTCGATATTCGTCGTTTCGCGAGTCGCCTTCAAAGATAACTTGAGGGACTATCAAATGCCTGATGTCGATCAATCTCCAAGAATTAAGTTCACATCTCATGCTTTCTTCAAATGGCTATTGATCGTCAATAATAATCAGTACAAATTAAGAGAAAACAATCTTTATCAAAAAAGAAAATCCTTTTAAATTTTATCTGTGGATCGTTGGTAGGAATAACTTATGTGTGTATTACATATCCATTGGACCTTGCCAGAGCTAGAATGGCGATCAAGAGTGAGATAAAAATAGTCACTCATTGCATCAAAACCATCATGCCGCAACCACGAGCTGCGCGATCCACTTTGTCATCATATATTTATTACGAAAAAATACCAAAAATTCAAACAGGTGTGTCAAAATGAAAAATACAAATGTTAATTACAAATTATAGTATATAGATTTTTCTAGCAATAATAGAATATTGATTCATTGGACTGCAATACTAAATAAAAAACCTTGTGTGACACAAGGTTATTTCAATTAAATATAGTACTAAAATGATTTTTAAAGGTTCATCACAGAAAAGGTCAACAATCAACTTTAAATGATCTTTATTGCTTATTTCAAAAATATACCATATTTTCACTATTTTCTACATACTTGTATCAGAACAATAAAAAAATAGCCCATCACTATAGAGGTTTTATGATATCTTGAGACATGTATAATATTAATATTAATAAAATTTATAAAATTAACATTTTTTATTTATATCTTATTTAGAGGTTTTAAAAAATACAAATGTTTGGTTTATATCGCCCAATTTTTAATAAAACATAACAGTTTAACAACTACAATTAAAACGTAAAAATCTTTTGGATTAATTTTATAACTTTTTATAATTTTAAGAGTAAAACTACACATTATTATTGTAATGATAATTAAATATATATCAATATCTATAAACTTAATATTATAATATATGTATAGTATATAACGGATTTCAAATATTCTTATAGTAAATTCTCTTGAACATTTGTTTTAATATTTAAGTGTAGCCGAAATTTTGTATTTGTTGATTTAATAAATTATGACTTCGAAATCTTATTTTTAATGGAAAAATATTACATGGCAAACACAACTATTATTATTAATAACCTGACTCTGAAGATACTCTATCGACTTGAGGACGTAGAACAGTTTTTTATTGTTTTGTGACATAATCATAAAAGTCAATGAATCAACTCAATCAATGATGACTGGTGGTTGTTGCAACGGAGCTAGCGCAGCGTGGCGGCGACGCTTCGATGCTGGGGACAAATTCCCGGGTCGTTGAGGGAGGGGGCAACATAATAAGCTCGTAATGCCGCTGCTGGAAAAACTCCGCCGATAGAACTCGCCAATTTGTTATTTTTTATGATAACCAGTAAGCTCTTCAATAATCGAAAGAGATTCGATTTGCCATTTGAGTCGTTATTACAATTGATAATCGGTTCTTTGAAAGATAAAGAACAATCATTGCTGAAAGATAGATTTTGTCTGTCGAATAAATTATACAAAATGTACAATATAGAATTAATACAAGAAAATGCACTACACTTTTTCGTTTCATTTATTGAATTCCGACCGATATAAGCAGATACTTTGAAATGAAATCTTGACAATCAAAGAATCGAGCATCTTATCTCTCGTTAAATGATCGAAAACAGTGGCCCCGAAGATTTCATAAAATCGGCTTTAGAAGATTTAGACTTTTTCTTTGACCCCTTACTTCTCGTGATCTTGATGGTCTGAATTACGTCAGATATCACGTCGTTTTTGTAACCCCACCCCGTATTGAACTATTCGATCAAATTCAATCCGAGATATTTCAAATAAAAACGAATTCCTATTTCAAAATGATTCCTCGTTGGTGTGTACAATATAGCTTTGGTCGGATCGATATATTCAGAATTGATCGTTTTCTTTTTTTGAAAATTTCAACATCCTTAAACTCAAATCTTTAAATAATTAAACAAAATTCAACTTTGTTTTCAAATAAGTTTTATTTTTTAAATTCAAGCAAAATTCAAATTTAAAAATTAAAACAGAAACTTTCAAAGACGAAAATTTAACTCCCCCGTCACACATGACAGGTCTATTTCTAGTATACATTATGCCATTAATGCACACTTATAATTTAATGATTGTTGAATTGTTTATGTATTTTGCTATTAATGATATTGTAACTTTTTAAGATTGCATAAAAGATATTTTTTTAAGATTATTATTAAGCTACATTCATTAGGTTATATTTGAAGATGTTTTGCAGAATTGATGAGACTAGAATATTCAATTTCGGACTCATACGTCAATATTAATATTTTTAAAATTAATTACTCGGAATTTAAAATTATTATTAATATGATTAATTTTTCCAAAAAAAATTAATAATTATTAATTTTTGATTTTAATCAAACTTTACATTTAACGTCTGCTAAACATCTTCAAATACGACCTTATGACAATATTGATTGCTTAATAATTACTATGAATTTTTGAATAATTATGTTTTTTTTCATTCTTTTATACATTAATAAAGACTGAGTGCGCAAAATATTACTAACTTTAAAATCCTCTATCTTCAAAACCATATTTTTGATTGAAAAACTACCGATTGTTTTGAAAAATGTGTTTAATTCAAAATAATTTTCGTAAGCTAAGAAAGATTATTTATTTTTTTAATAAACTCTGCGAGCTTTAGAGAATGTCTGTCATTAGACTTGCAATTACAGTTTATGTCACATTTTTGGCTGCATTATTCCACTTGTTCCAAAAATCTGCAATTTTTTGTGCCCTCTTGTTTATCGTCTTTAATTGCCTTTTTATCAGGGCCCAATATCTTTCGATTGGGCGAAGCTTCGGACAATTTTGTTGGTTTGCCTCTCTTTGAACCAAATTGACGTTATTGTCTTCGTACCACTTCTTGGCTGCCTTACCATAGTGGCACGATGCCAAATCCGGCCAAAAGAAAGTAAGACCTCCGTGCTAACTTATGAATGGTAATAAACACTTTTGCAAGCACTCCTTCACATAGACTTCTGTATTTATTGTACCAGATGTGACAAAGCATTTACTCCCTTTTCCGCATTCACATATAGCCTGCCAAACAAGTAATGTTTTGGGAAACTTAGATTTTTTCTAGCTTCTATATTTTTCTTCAGATCCTCCTCTCTTAGTTGCAGAGTAAAATTCTTGTCCGGGTGGCTGGGAAAACTCGCTGAGCAAATAAGTCTCATCATCCATAATGCAACATTTATTCTTCATAAAAAAACCAGATTTCAACTTTCTGGCTCGCTGCAGCGCCTTTACGCTCTTGTTAGCGTTCCGATCTGGTACTGTTTGAACTTTATAAGTTTTTATACCCACATACTGTTTAATTTTCTGAACTGTTTTCTCGCTACAATTTGTCTGTACCACCAGTTTTAAATTTAATATATTTCTTCCTAACAGAGCCTTTACTTTCTTCTCAATCTGTGTACATGAAAAACCCTTTCTTTTTCCTGAATCATTTTTTCTGAAAACGTTCAAGTTCTCATTGAAGTTTTTAATAACGTTAGAAACTGTTTTCTGACAAACCTTTGCCTTTCTGGCAATTGTTTTCTGACTTGATTGTGAATTTTCTTGAAATAAACGAATAATTAATTCGCGACTTCTTGTTTCTGACGACATATTCATTAAAAATGAATACTAAAACAAATTTTATTTTGATTTATTCAAACAACAGACTACTTGATTAGTTTTTTGTAATTTGTGAATTTATGTTGGAGTTATAGAGATTTAAACTTTGTAATATTTTTCGCTCTCAGTCCTTATTTTTAATGGTAAGGTTGTTAATAAATTGATTTTATCTTAGGTAACTATTTTAAGATTTTATAACACAAATTTTTAAAATCATAAAAACATTATTTTTGTCTCTCTCCAATTTTAACAGTAAAGTTTAACTTTTTAATTGTCCTAAAACAAAAATCGGTTTCGTTCATTCCAATAAATCTGTCTTCGAAATTAAAATAAATCAATATAACGTTTCTGGTCTCTAAAAGTTATTATACAAATTGATTTGTGTTACTTTTCTAATAATATTTGGAATACTGAATCATAACAACATGATTCATATATAATCTATGATTGTCATACTTTTAAATGTTTTAGAAAAAAGCAATACAGTCAACCTGGACCTATTCAAAATTTAGCGGCAAGTAGAAGATTAGTCCCTGAAATAGATGAAGGTATGTGATTTTTAGAATTAAATTAATAATGTAAATAGTAATAATCATTGTATACTACATTTTTTCACATACCTTGTCACCATAACATATGTAGATATATGTGTCATTACTATTTACGTATAATAACAAATCACACACACACACACACACACACATATATATATATATATATATATATATATATATATATATATATAAGTATATAGAATAACTAAATATTTATAATTATAATTTCATATTGATATCCCAGATCTTTCCTATCCCATCGATCTTTCCTATGGAATATTACAAATTAAAATTTTTAAATTATTAGTATTGTGAATAATTAATTATAATGAAAATTATTATGAACTTATAATACGTGTACAACCTACTGATCTGATTCATCTGACTTATTTGTATTACAAATATCACAATATCTTATTTGTCAACAAGAATATTTTATAGAACGAATATACCTCCAATTCATTTAATTTCGAAGATTGGTAAAAATTTTAATCCGATACGCGGTGTGCCCAATAAGTCATGAGAATAATATAGAAAGACTTAAGATATCATCACAACACTTTGCATTTAGAGCAAACGTGGTAAATAGGCATCATTGCTCAAAATAATTTCCTTCTGCACTGACACAATAACACTAACGCATAGTATTAAATAACCAATGAATATGTCATCTAAGCATACTCAATAAGGTTATCGAGAGACTCATTTCGAAATTAATCTTTTAATGTTTTCTGTTAGGTTCTAAAGATCGGACATGTAGTGCTACACAGATCAATCTCAATAATTATGCAAAAATACTTCCAATTACTAATAATAATTTATTATTATTAATACTTATTAATAATAAATTTCAAAAATTTTGGAAAATCATCAAATATTGTTATTTCAATGTTGTGTTAAAACTAACTTACAATTGTTACGAGTTTATAAAATAAATATTGGAATTGATTAAAAAATTCATTTTGCTCTTAAATTATTCACTTGTTTCATGTTAATTTATTCTATTAATTTAAAGTTTATACAAGAAAAAGAAAGACAAATATCATTTTTAGTTTAGTTCGCTGAGTAAAGGATGTAGAAATATCGAATGTACAAAACTATTATATAACTGAATCTGAATCCATGATATTTTATAAATATATCCTAAGACAAATCATAATATTTAATTAAAAAAATATTTTTTTTCAGATTTTGTAACAAATGAAGGATTGAATGGAGAAGGCGATACTCAGGATGTTAATAGTACTGCTTTAAATGCTGCTAATAAATTGAAAACTCAACAGTCAGCCCCAGCGGGGAGCACCGGTATGAAACGTAAACCGTTTTTGAAAAAAGTTAGTTAAGTATTTAGAAGTTTAAAAGACCATTGTTTATTTAATCAATAATAATTTAAATTACAAAAAATATAAATTTTTAAATAAAACATCTGTTGATATACACCGTGAACAAAAACGCTTTACACTAAATAATATGTAATGTTAACTCATTTATTATGAATGTTACAAATGCAAGAATTGGATAAATAATTTACAATTATTGGAAGAGAAACAGTAGCTTAGTGATTAAAAATTCATGAAGAGGATGAGAAACATATACAACTGGAAACCTGTACTCTAGTAATTATCTTTAATAATTATCCGATTGGAGAAATACGTAATTCAGTAAAATAAATCCCAAAGTTCATGCACTTTTCTAACCAATTAATACATATATGTACAACATCCAAAGTTTCTTTAAAATCAATTTATTGTCTCTTGTCAATAAAAAACCCTGTGCAACGCAATCCCTCAGAAATTTGAAATTCACGAAAGGGGCATTTGAATAAACTGAATTTTTTTAATATTCCCAAAGAAAGAAATATTATTATTAGGTTCGTGATTACAATTCGAAGTCATAATTTTGTAAACTTTATTTCTATTACAATTTTCATTATTGAAACAAATTTATGAGGAACAAAATTTCAATTACATAATCCAGATCTCAAAATTCTAAATATAAATATAATATCGATAAATATAAAAATATGTTATCTTATTCAATTTTGTATAAATCATATTTTGTTTTTGCTTTATTAATTTTTTACAATGTTTATTAATTGAAATATAAATTTAGATTTTTAAAAATATTTTTAAAAATTCAATTCTTAAATGTTTTTTTTGATTTTTTAATCTTTCGACGATAAATTAATTTTTAATAAAAACCTTTTATTTGTTTTCATAAAAATTACATTCTTTTAAAATTTATTTTACTTAATATTGATTTTATACATTAAAAAGGTATTATGATTTTATTTTAACCCTACAATGCGCAATTTTTTTAATTATCATAAAAAAATATGCAAGTATTACAAACTGAACTGTCATTTTTGTTGACAAAATATATTGCATCTATGACTTTATGGGCAGTTATCATTCCATAGACAATGTTTTTGGTTCACAGTATGTATACACTCAAAGAATATTTTTAAAAGATTAATAGTGATTTTATTTCAACCAATAACATTTGTAGTAAATATTTTAAATGTAGGTTCAATTTTATTCAGATTTTGTGATGAAAAGTATTAAACTTTGATCGAATAATATGATTTGGGTACAGTTTTGAAATTTGTATCAATACTTCAAAGTGAATATTGAAGTAACCTTGTTATATTCGTATCTCTGATCAACACTAGTGACGTGAGTACATTCCCCAGAACCTAACCCCGTACTTTTATGAAATTTATTTTTCGAAAAAATTATTTTGCAAAATTTGTGAAACTTACTTACTTTAAATATTAAAATTTAATTATTAAAAACAATACATTATATATTTTCTATTTCTGGACATAATTTGGTTTTTCACTTTTATTTTAAAAACAAGTATGTCCATGTACCAGGTCATATTAAAACATGGCACCCAAATTAGGTAAAAAGTAAGCTTATGCAGAAGCTAAATAATAAAAATTGGTTTTGTCTGGGTAAGTTTTTATAGTTAAAGTATATAAAAAATAATTTTTTGCGTGTTCAAGTAATAATATTAATTATAAACTATTCTATTTTTATTTTTTACACGGACAAACATGTTCGTTGATCTGCTTCATAAGTACACACATTTTTTTAGATTTCATCAGTAAAAACTTTTATTATTCATTTGCTGATCGATTTTATTTATTTATTTATGTAGTTAAACATGATTCAACCATATGAGATTGTGCCTTGCATGCGACCAGTGATTTTTTTGGGTCCGGCGTTGAAAGGATTTGAAGTAACAGATATGATGCAAAAGGCTATTTTTGACTTTCTTCGCAAACATTTTGAAGGAAGGTTGTAGAAATAAATTTTGAAGTAAAGTTTACATAACTTCTAGAATAATTGTAACGAGAATTAATGCTGACATTACTCAGATGAAACGAATGGCAACCACAAATTTTGATAAAAAGAGCAGTTCTTTAGATAATAAGAAAAAGAACAATACGTTACTTAATATTCAACAAGAAATTGAGAGAATATTTGATTTATCTAGCACTATGCAATTGGTAGTACTCGATGCTGATACAATAAATCATCCTAGTCAAATTGCTAAAACTTGTTTAGCTCCTTTACTAGTTTATATAAAGATTGTATCTCTTAAAGTTTTGTCAAGATTAATAAAAAATCGAGGACAATCTCAAAAACACAATGCCAGTTTCCAAATATCCGCAGCAGAAAAACTGCAACAATGCGCAGATGTAAGTGATTGTTTTTTTTATTTACAAAATTGTAATAGGAGCACTAATTTGATTAAAGAACTTGAAAAATGTTACTTTTCTTTAGGAAACTTTCGATCTAATTTTAGATCAAAATAATTTAAATGGAGCTACAGAATGTTTAAGACATTTCCTTGATACTTATTGGACTGCAACTCATCCACCTCATTTAAAGAGCAAAGCCGATAGGATATTAGGAAATCGCGATAATAGTGGCAGAAAATCCAGCAAACACGATTTAGATTATAGTGGAAATGTTATTATTCAAGTAAAAATAATTTTTTACATAACTTTTATTATATATTATTCATAATTTGTAGTGTATATTTTAACTTAAGATGAGTCCTTTTGGATCTTTCAATTCCCTATTTTACTTTTGAGTTATTAAGATTTAAACTTTTACATTTAAAAGATGTTCTGATAATTATTCATATTGAAAGAATCACATTAAAGTACGTATGGACCTGTGAAACAAATCAAATATTTTCTGACTTCAGCCTGTGGTACAAAATATTATAATATTTTAAAAATAACTTCAATATTTTAAATATTTTTGAATATTTAAATAATAAAAGTAATAATTACTGCTTCTTTCAAAATTATTATTAAAAAATAATTAAAAATCAATCAAGAGTTTTGTCGATTAGCAAAGAAAATTATCAGGATTGTTTTAAATACAGTTGTAATTGTAATAATAACAAATGTTTACTAAACCATGTTAATACTCTTAATAAGCAATTTCTTTCCCAGAAAAAAATTACAAAGATATCAAATGGAAAATGAATATGTAATCATATAGGTATAGATATTATGCTGAATTTGTGTAATTGCCGAATTCACGAACTCAGCAATTTTTATTTTTTTTTAATTCAATTATGAAATTAATATTAAATGAAAAATTATGAAAAAAAATGAAAAAAAAATGAAAATGAATTAAGTAAAATGAAAAATAATGCATTTAATATGAAAAATGTCAATTTAATAGAAAAAATTCTGTATTTAATATGAAAATATATATTTAATATGAAAATATCTCAATTTAAATGAAAAAATGTTTTCAAAATAAACGTTGACAATTCAGCTTGTCGTCAAGGAAGACGTTTTAATAACTATAAATAAAAATTTTACATTTGGAGTCTATTTTTTATATTAAATTAAGATTTTTTTCATAGTTAATTTATATTTTTCCATATTAAATACTTAATCTTTCATTTTAATTGAGAAATTGTCATATTAAAATTCGAATTAATCATTTTTTTATCAATTAGTTAGTGAATTCATCAAAAAATGACTAGTTCATGAATTCGGCAATTACACAAATTCGGAATGGTGTAGATACAAAATCTGCTCCCCTTTTTGAATCAATAACAAAATAAATCAAACCATATACATTTAATTACTGTCTACGTCAAATTTCGTAAGTTTTGAAGAAAATTGGAAAATTTTCAACTTTCAGTGAATAGAGCGTAAATAATATATTTACTAAATATACTCATTTAAGTGTAAATACATGAACGATATCTAATGCATTTTAATACATGAAATTTAAAATACAGTATCCTGAATTACAACCGAAAATTATTATGAATATTTAATTTTGTCTTCAATTTCGTCTTTGAATCAAGATTGTTTTCAGATAATGGTCGTATTTTTAATATTTCAGTTCTATTCAGAACATACAAGTCTGCCCAGAAAGTTTTGACCGATGGTTTTCTATAAGTATCAAGTGAAAGCATTGATAAATGTCTATGATATTTACAGTATAGATAACATATACACATGTGAATGATTTTGTAAAATATAATTCAAAAATAATCAATTTTTCCTAATGTAGGAAAACTAGTTTCAAAATATCAGTTAACAAATTGTTTCGAAAATAAATATTATTTTGCAATACTGCTTGAAAGTTGTATTTTCATTGCGTTAAAAGGAATTTGAGTCAAAGTGATATTTGAAGGATAATATATTACTGCTGGAAACGTAATTTGAATCCATCGCTATATGTAAATAGATGAATGCAGCACTTGGAAGGGATGCTGTTAGTGAGAGCACTTGTCGTGGATGGGTAACACAGTTTAACAACGACGATTTTAATGTGGAAGATCTACAGCGCTCTGGAAGGCCGTCAATCAACATATATTGCAACAGCTATATTGCAACAGCTGAATTTGGACAATTACAGCACATGTCGCTCCATAGCATTTGAGTTGGTAATTTCCCCGGAGACAGCTCGAATTCATCTCAATCAGATGGGGAAAAGGTACCTGTGTAATCTATGGATACCACATTTACTCTCCCCCGAACAAATGGCTGATGGACAAAGAATATGCAAAACGAGCTGTTAGCAAAGCAATTGGATTTTGATTTTCTTGGACAACTGGTAACCATGGATGAATCTTGGATATATTGGGACAATGGATGCTCACAACATCATCGTTCTTGGTCAGGAGAAGAAGACAATCCTACAGTTGAAGTTCGTCGTGTGCTTACACCAAGAAAGCACATGATTTCAGTTTTTTTGGGACTGCAAAGGTGTATTGCTAATTGAAGTTATCCCTAATGGTCAGACAATTTCTGTGGATACCTATTGTCAACAGTTGGATCGTCTTGTTACTGCAATACAACAAAAGCGGAGGCGGCTTATGAGAGGAGGAGCTCAACAAATTACTTACCTTCACGATAACGCCAGACCCCACACAGCCAACAAAACATTAAATAAACTGCAAGAAATCGCATTACTCACATGATCTCGCTCTCTCCTATTTTTATTTATTCTCCCCAATGAAAACTACACTCCTTTTTGAGTTCCTTTTTTGAAAGTTCAAAAGCTATCGATTTTACTCTATCATTTTAGTTTAAATTGTAAGTTAAGTAAAGCTAAAAAATCGGTTTATATGTTCTAAATCGTAACAAATAAATCAAAACAAAAATTGGAAATATTATTTCCGTTACATTACCACAAATAGTTATTGTACAGGTAGGATGATAATTTTTAATTTTTAAAGATCTTTTCAAAGATTCTTGATTTACCACCTAGAAATTATTTATGATCACCGTTGTTTTACGGTTATTTTATCGATTATTATTATTATTATTGTTATATAATTCGATTCTTGTGTTTTGTTTTAATTTGAAAATTGATACAAAAAACGAATCGAATTTCGGAATTTTAATATTTTTTGACTTATTATTATTTTTTAAATTATTTGTACTACTTCTATGAATTTCCTCACAAAATTCAACAATTACTATTTTAACATAAATTTAAAAAGTCTGGTTTTAACCACAAAAAAAGAGAAGATATGATTCTTTAAATTGATTAATTTATTTTACTAAACGAAATGAAGTTTATTTTGAGAGTATACTTTATTTAGCTAATCATTTATTTATTATTTTTTAATGGATATCACAAAATATAAAAATATCTTTTTTATAGATGGGAATAGATGCTGGTTTTACTTTAAAAGAAATGAATGCTCTTCTTGGTCCAACTTTGGGTTGGACAACTTTTAATAAAAATACCGATACTAGTTCTGCGGATGCTATTCATGATCCAAACCGTTCTAACTTAATCTGGGGAGGCGATCCAGAAGAATATCGTAGTGATCGTGAAATGAGAGTAGATCAAAAAGACCGAAATTCTTCGTCCTTAGCATCAATGTTGGATATAAAGAATTCTAAAAACGAAACCGTAACTCCTATCACAAAACCAATTCCACCCGAAATATTTGCATCAAGTATGTTTATTTGTAATTAAACTTTTAAAAGTTGATAATGAATCATTTATATTGTTCTCAGGAATGTTATAAAAGACATTTGAATCATTTTATGTTTGAAATATAAAATTATCATATTGCATTAAGTATTTTTAAACACCTCATTTCATTATTATGAAATTAAAATTAAAACGGGTTTGATACACCATCGAATTTAGTGACTTTTATATTTTAGACTAGAAAGGACATGTCATGTATGACGGGAGAGCTAAATTTTCATATTTGAAAGTTACTTTTTTATTCATAAATTTTTTAAATTTGAAAATATTTTTTAATCTTAATATTCTAGAATAAATGATATATATATATATATATATATATAT
>MQRK01218858.1:101188-114766 GCA_001938485.1 Girardia tigrina
TTCCAACTGCCTGACGTGTTGTGGCTCCACGGTGGAACTCATATTTCATTAAAATTCTGATTTCACTGATTTCCATTGCGCTGTTTGATTGTTTGTTGACAAGAAACTATTCAATATATATGAAATTAAATAATTGATTTTTAAAGAGGAATAATATATCTGTCAAGAAATACCTTATTTATTTTCATACGATAGTTCAAAGTTAAGTTATACGCGATTGAAATGTAAGGTGTGAAGTTTGACCCGTTTCATATCGAACAACCTAATATTTAGTTTCATCGTCACAACAAGCTATCTGGGCATGTCCAACGTGAAAGTAATTCTCGACTCTCTCCAGAAGTTCGATTGGCAGAAATCATGGAAACTGTTGGGTTCTTGATCAATATTAGAATTCATTAACACCAAAAATTTATTAATAACACAAATAACAATTATTTAAACAATTTTTCTTGAGGAACTTCTTGTTTTCTTTCGACCAAATTTCTTATACATAAAAATATGGAATTATAAATACTGATAAGCTATTTATTAAAATGCGATTTTAGAAATTAAAATTGTTTCATTAATATTATAGATTAGTATTATATTATTTGATAAAATTTAATTTAAAATCAGTATAAAATCAAAATTTATTTTAACCAAACAAAAGAGTTTAACGTATTATTTATTATCAACATTTAAATTTAAAATACAATTTTTATTATTTGAAATACAGGTTACGATTTATAATACACTTGATGAATTTAAAATACCAAAATATTTCATTTAAGCAATATTTAAATTTATTATTATTTATTAGTATTAATATTATTTAATAATAAATTTATTATTATTTAATAGTGATTCATTAATTATAAAATTTTTAATAGCAGTTTTTATATATTATTTATTTTATTGATTATTTATCGAATTTTAATTTGCAGAATTTCTAACTGGTTTTAAAATCTAAATTATCTTTTTTTATTACATCTTAACAACAAAAATTTCATAAAGTTATTCTTCGAAATATTTTTTTTAAAATAAATGCCAAATAATTAAAATTCAATTATTTTTAAAAATAACTCTTTTTTTAATTAATTAAGATATTTAGTTATAACTGTTTTATAACTTTTGATTTTAAATGTTTTTTTAGAGATTATTTACAAAAATTAACCATTCAAAAATCTAAAGAATGAGCCCGTCCTTCACAGAAACTATGGAGGAAACAATTTGTTCTGTTGACATTGATGCAACAGATTAAGGATGCTGCCATGTTGTTCCCGTTTTTGTTGAGTGGACCGGTCCTTAGCGTTTATATGGAGATGTCGGAGAAGCAGCAAACGAAAATTGACGAAGTGTTCCGTGTGATGAATTTGACGTTTGGGTTACGACCGCGGGAGGCGTTTCACAGATGGCAGAATATTAGATATTCAGATTTCCACACCATCGAAGAGTATTCCGCGGAAGTGTTGAAGTTGTCGTAGATGGTGGAGAGCCTTGAGATCGCTGCATTTTAGCTTGGTTGTCATCGGAGATTGCTTTGGAAATCGAGAGATGAGGAATTCAATGATTGCACGAAATAGAAGAAAAAAGTGGAACATTTATGAGTTTCATGCAGAGCACATGTAATTCTTCGATGTAAGTTTAAATGACCAGGAGAGATTAAATCGTTTAAAAGCAGCAAATTGCGGTAATGTCGGTGATGACCACCGTTTCAGAAAGCCAGGTGAGGGCGTCGAAACGGGTGGTCGAAATGCGGAGGAGGGTCGCTTTAAAAGTTTTTCTCATAGGAGTAAAATGATATGTTTCAAATTTCATCGAAAAGAACATATTGCGAGATTTTGTCGGGCGGGAAACGCGAGCGAGGGTTCGTCGGCTCTAACAGCTTCTCGTGGGGATTAAAAGCGCTTCCGGTGATTCGATGCGTTGTGAATGGGAAAAGCTGCAGAGTGTTAGTTGATACTGGATTCTCTCATTCGGTCGTGAAAAATTGTCTAGTTGATGAAGTATTGATACAACTGCAGCAGGAAAAAGTCACGTTAGC
Organism: Girardia tigrina; assembly: GCA_001938485.1. Taxonomy (NCBI): domain Eukaryota; kingdom Metazoa; phylum Platyhelminthes; order Tricladida; family Dugesiidae; genus Girardia; species Girardia tigrina. The sequence goes on from MQRK01218858.1 coordinate 103,212, forward strand.
CATCGGGTCGCGATGCCAGTAGACAGGTGTACCATTGGGTTTGACATGGATGATAAAAAAGTAACTTTAAGGGTTGTAGCTTTAAGTGGTTGTTAAGAGGTTGAATTTATGTGTGAAATGGAGTATGACGGTCATCACAGTGAAGTGTGACAACAAATCTGTGGTTTTCTGGGTGAATGACGTAATAACAAGTAAGTCATGACTGAGCAAGAGTGCTTTTCCAGAAATGTTCATCAGGAGGCGGTTATCTATTATAAAATAAATTTACGACGAGTTTAAATAAACAATTAGAGTAGAGTTTGTGCCGAGCGAGCTGAATAAAGCAGATGAACTGACGAGAATACCGAAGAAGCTGACAAAAAGTGCATGCTGTGTCGCTTTGGTGAGTGAAATAGAAAGACTGAACGATCTTCATTTTAAGTGCCACCTGGGAGCAAAAAGAATGAAGTTCCTTTGTAAAATTGAAAATATTAATGTATCGGATAAAGATATTTCGAACATGACTGCAAAGTGTCAGAAATGTCTGTCAATTGATGTCGCTCCGGTTAAATGGCATCATGCTAGTTTGTCTGTTAGGGAGACTTGACTAGGATTAGCAATATATGTCACAAAATTCAATGGAGATAAGTATTTAAGCTTCATCGATTGCGGGCCATCCAGATTTGCGATGTGGAAGGAAATTCGGATGAAAGTTCGCATTTTATCACTGCGACAGTAAGTTCCGTGATTTTTGGATGTTAAGCGCTCAGAGAACTGATTGTGGATAATTACATGAATTTTTATTTAAACGAGTTTATAGAACTTTGCAATGGTTGGAGAGTCGAGTTAATTTATCGTGCAATCAATCTAGCAATCGGGAACGGAGTCGTGGAAAGAAACCGTCGCACGATTAAAAGAATTGCTGCGAGATCGAATATCATAATAGAGGAAGCAGGTTGATGGTACAACAATATTCTATCAAGTGGTAAGGAACTGCCAATTTGGATGATTTAGAACTATAGATGCATGAAACAGGCCGGTGGCGAAAGCGAGAATTCTTGATTAATGTCTTTCTAATTATCTGAACCAGAATTTGACACTTATTTTTAAAATTAATTTTAAAGAATCTCATTTGCCTAAATCAAATTACATTTAAATTAAAAAAGTCAATACAAATTATTAACAACATCAATATGAGGTTTACAACATTTATTAATATTACAAGCACATTCACTATTTGACATCTCTCTTGATCAATATTTTTTTTGAGTTCAAACTAATTATTTTCAATAAATGAAAATCTGTTAATAAAAATTATTAATTATAAAGAATCTAATTGGTAAAAATTAAATCTAAACATTTAAAAAAAAAGAACATATTAAATTAATATATTAAAATTTTAAATTACATTAAAAAATAAATAATACATTCAAATATTATTTTAAATCTTTTTACTTTACAATTAAATTAAATTATTTTTCATTAGTAAAAATCAAAGAAAATATCAATCATCCATCTGTGTAAGAGAGGCACAATCCGAATCAACATTCTACATGCACAATATCAATACACAATTCAAAACATTCCTCACAAATATTTTAAATATGACACTAAAACAAAATTTTATTTAGTGTTTATTTTAATTATTAATTATAAAATTAGAATTTATTTTAAATTTTATAACAAAATCAAATTAAGTATAAATTTAAACATTTAAATCTAAAAGTAAAATTAATGTTTTTCAGATATTAAGAATCAAAATATAATACAAAATAAATTATAATTATTGGTCATATTGGTAGGAGACACACAATCTCAAATCAACACACAATTGACATGCACAAAACATAAAACATTCCAAGCATTCCTCACAGTCTGAATATTCATGACAGTATATTCTTAACTACTCCTGGTACTCAGAGGATACGAATTGTCTCATAGAGATTATGTGGAAGCCTATAACGTTTCCTGTTACACCAGCAGCCTAAAAAACTCAGAATTAGATTATGGACTGGGAAATAATGAAATTCTGCGAAATATATTATTTAAAAAATACACAAATTCTAACAATTAGGTTTTAGAAACGACCTTCTAATACAATTATGCAAACTAAAAAAGTTTGAAGAGTTTTAAGATTGTAAGACTACTATTGGAAAAGTTTATACGAGATTATCAATATAAGTTGTGGTGCACCTGACAATTTTGTCTGTAAATTTCCATTGAATTTTTCGCTGGGATTCTAGTACAATTTCTTTAGTTTTTTTGTGATTGTTTATATAATTTTGGACTTGTATGGCACTTTTTTAAATAGTGAGTTCCATGCTAAATAAAATTTTCATTTAAATTTATTTTCTCTCTTGAGACAAACAATTCAAAAACGTTTAGAATTTAGAATCACTTCTTTGTGAAATGGAATGAATATTTTTTTACAAACAGAAGGCCACGCCCAATCTCAATGGCCCACGCAAGTAATTGGGGGCGGATTACCGAACCACGAACCAAAGGTGATGCTAAACAAAGCAGTTTTCTTAGGGGAACCATCTTAGACAACGTTACGAACCACATTGAGGGGGTTTGTGAGTCAAGGAAGAATCAAGAAATCCGCAGGAGCATCATGGGGCGCCGTGGTCAAACATGGGTACCGTTCCCATGGAATTCGCCACACCACCACATTGGTCTGTGGGGAGCACGATGGCAGTGTAATCCAACCGATTATATATTGCCGACTTTTTAGTAACCGGTTTTACCAAAGTATTTTATAATTTAAGTTTTCAGGAAAATAAATAAATTCTAAGAAATAAAATAGAATACCTTTAATTAAACCCTTTAAATTTATTTTATTTTTTTGCAGATTTCTTTAAAGATAAAAAATGATTATTTTTTTATTGTTTTATAGATGCTGGTGCAACATTTATATCAAGGCAAATAAAATAATATATTTCTTAAAAATCCAAAATAAGGCTTTTACAAAATTCTAATAAAAACGTTTTAATCTAAATTCTGTTGAAATATATGCCAGATACTTTAATATTCCACTAAGAGTCATGAGGACTCCGAAAATTGTAAAGGCTGTATGAGAGGATCCAGTTTTGATAAGTATCCATAAAACCAAGGGAGAGCTAATGAGGGCAGCAATACCCTGAGAAACAAAAGACAAGATAAAGGTCTTTTGTAAATCGTTTTTTCCAAAAATATCTAACAAAATAACTGATGTTAATGTCACAAATCCTCCAGTCATCAATCCATAAAAAATTGTACAAACAACTAATAAAGTATAGTTATTCACCCACCAACTTATTATTAAAATGAAACCCCCAACCATTAAAATAAAATTATATAAATGGAATCTGTTAACGATTTTTAATGTTGCTAAAAACCCGAAACCTATTCTCCCGATAATATTACCAATACCAATAGACGAAATGAGAAACTTACTCTGGAAGGACGAGAACCCCAATAAGGTAGCCCTGTCTTTGGTAAAGGTGTAAGACGCATATAAACCAATTCCAGATAAAATATGTGAAAAACAAAATAATAAAACAATTGGATGCTTAGCGATATCCAACATCGAATTTTTACATTTTTTATCTGCTGTTTCGTACTTTGTGTTTCTTTCTCTACATTCTGTATCCTTCTTTTCTTCAATATAATCATCAATTGTGCTTTCAATAATTTTTATTGAAATAGATTTTTGATTCCAATCAAAGTTTTTCTTTACTAATGATCGTCCATTGGGTTTGGAAATATCTGGACTTTCTTTTGCTTCCTTCTTCAATTTGATAAAGGTTAAGGAACATGGTATAAGCAGCAACAGAATTCCACCGGTTATCAACACACTCGATTCCCATTCATTTAAATCCAAAAAATATTCAAAGAAATAGTTAAAAGCAACAGTTCCCAATCCAGATCCTCCAAGAGCTATTCCAATAAAAAAAGGTCGTTTTTGTTTAAACCAAATACTGACTATGACTATCGAAGGTAGATAGATCAAGCCAAACCCGATACCACAAACTACCGATGAGCTAAGAATAATAAACCAGAGTTTTGTATAAAAATAAGGAGCTGTAAAGCTAATGACGGAAATAATCGACCCGACGACTGAAACTATTCGATGGTTGAATTTTTCACACAGATAATGACTCAAAGGTGCAAGACCGAACGTAAGAGCGATCAAAACCGATCCGATCCAACTGATTTCGGTCTTGGAGATTCCGAATTTCATTCCATATTTTGTAACGAGAATCCCATATGTAAATATAAGACCGTCAGTGATGATGTGAGAAATAAAACTGGCAATTAAAACAACATATTTCCAGTAGTTATTGTTTGAATGGTGGTTGAATTTAACTTTTGTCTTGGTGGATTTATATTTTCTATTTGTGTCTGAACAGTTTTCCGGACTTTCTACGAGAATAAAATTGGAATTGGTTTTCTGTTCTAATAAATTCATTGTTAATAAAGTTACTATTAAAAAAACAATGAAATAAAACAAAGATGTTAAAATAATAATAATTATTATTATTTTTATTATTATAAATATTTTTTTTAAAATAAACTTTAAAATCTTTATTAAATTAATTAAATTTCAAAAAATTATATATACTTATAAAATGAGTAAAAATATAATATAATAAATATAATATCAAATAATAAATATTTCTGTATATTTTTTTGAAGAATAATACGAATATTTTCATTAAATATAAATAAATTACCCAGGTATTTTCAGTTAAAGAAACCTTAAATAATATTGTTTTCTATAAGCAAATATTTTTCTTTTATCAAAGAAATTTCAATTTCAATTGATGATTGAGTTTTTTTTTCTTAGAAAAAATTGTATTTATTAATTATTTATTTTACATCAGTTGATTGGCTGAAAATTGTGAATAATGGATAAAACGTTCGTTAGACCAATTTTGCTATACCAATCGTGTTACTGTTAATGTGTAGAAATATTTATACTAATAAGACCAGATGCAGTAATGACAATAATAATAATAATAATAATAATAATAATAATAATAATAATAATAATAATAATAATAATAATAATAATAATAATATTAATAATAATAATAATAATAACAGTAACAATAATAATAACAATGATAAAAAATAATAATAATGATAACAGTAATTATTATTATTTTTGTTTATATTGTTTTCAATATTATAAGCTTCAGTCATAGTTAAATGTTCGGAATTAAGGTTACAAGTTATTTCCGACATTCAAATTTTATTAAAATACAAAATTAAAGTTTAAAACTAAAATTTAAACAAATCTCTTTTTTAGAAACAATTTGTTTTATAAATCTTTAACCGATATAAATAAAAATACATTTAATATTAATGTTTGATTTTATTTAAATTTTATAAATTTTGTTTTTAATCAATTTTATCAATTTTAAATTACGATAACATTTTAAAATATTTAATTGTTTCATATAATTTTATTAATTTTTTTAAATCATTACAAATTTAAAAATTCTACATTTTAATTTGTAATTTATATTTTTAACTATCTCAAAATTTTCTTAATTCTTAACAGTTTAAATAGATCTTATTAATTTTTTTATTAATTTCTTTCTCAAACTTTAAATATTTAAATATATATAAATTTTATTTTGGATATATCTAATGTAACCTTATCTCAAAAATTTTCTAAACAGTCTTGATCTTAAATATTTATTTTTTGAAAAATTTTGAATGTGAAATACTTTAGTTTTTTTATATTATTTTTTTTAATTTTCGAAGTTATAATTTTAAATTTGAATTTTTTTTAAATTATTATTATTATATTATTATTATTATCTGTCGAGATAAATTTTTTAAAAAACTATTCATAATAACAATAGTAATTGTTAGGGATTAAATTGGAAGCTAAAATTTTTGATGTAGTAAATTAATTTAAACGAATAATAATAATGTAAAATTTTTTAAGAAAATTTTATCATAATAATTAAGTTAAATAATTAAATAATTAAACTATTTTTATCTATGTAAATATTTGTACTATATATGGTTGGTAATTTAAATAAATTGGTTCCTCCAAAAAATAACTGAATGATATTAAAATAAAGAAATTGTTTTAATATTCAGAGTTTTTGGGAAAAAAAATTCAAAAGAGTAGAAAATTGTTTATAGAAATAAATTTTTACGAAAAAGTTACTTATTTTTATTATGGAGTATTCGGCCGTTCCGAAAGAAGATAACAGTAATAATAATAATAATAATTGTGAGTGGGAATAATTATGTAATGATTATTATGTGTTGTGAACAGAAATTATTAAGAATTATTATCTAATAATTATTATGTGCTTATTGATGAAATGGATTATGAAACGTCAGTTGTGATGATACATTAATATGGTTTAATTATCTGATATTGTATGTATGTTGAATGTATTTTGAGAGTATGTGTGTATTTGAGAGTGTGCACCAATGACAAGGATTTGAAAATGCAAGTCATTATAATATCACTATTTTCCCAATTAACCCTTTATTTCCTAAATTATGAGATCTTATTAAAAAAAATTTTAAACATATTCATGAGACTTGTTTGGGACTCATATATAATACATTGTTATCGATTATTGATTATTCGTTATTATAAAATTATTGATTTATAAGAATGTTGTTCATGCAAAACATTGAGAAAATTAGAAATTCACATAAATAATTCAAAAAGGTATACATATAATGAGTTGCATATATTAAAATGAAAATTACTTACATTTAAAATAATATGTTAGTACTTTTACAATAAAAATGCAACAGAAACATTCATTATACATGATGAAAGTCATAAAAGCAGTTACGAGATGAAAATAGGCATAAAAATATTACATTTACAGCATTTGACACACACACACACACACATCTATATATATATATATATATATATATAACCTTTTTTTGCAAAAGCGGCATCTGTGTTGCAATTGTTGATCAAATAATGGAAAATGGCATTTTTCATCATTTCTAATTTCATTACCAGGTATCGGCTCAGTAGCGTTAGTTTTGCTTTTCTAGACAAATTAGAATTATTTGAAGACAAAGATGACCTTCCACGGAGGTTTGATTTTGTTTTTTTGTATTTTAACAAGTTTTCAGCTATGGAACAATGAAACTTTAGAAGGCTGAACTGTTGTTTCTTTGGAATGCTAAATTGTATACAGTCTCTTCGGTACTGGAGCCAAGAATTGACAACAGCCAAATTCAAGCAATAGTATACTACTGCATGTAGAACTTATTTGTGCCCAACCGTATTCTGTAAAGTATCATTAACATATCATTGAGGTCAACACCTCCCATGTTCTTATTGTAGACGTCTATTGACTTAGGACGTTCGACACTTACATATTCTTTTTCTCAAGAAGATCATCTATTTCAGTCAGGGCCTTTCTCTGGTGGTACAAACGTTGATATAGTTTGCACTAGTCCATTGTCCAACCATCGGACAAGAACTACTCCAGAATTGGCATCAATGACCGAATCCATTGAACCACGGCCCTTCTGTTTCAGCTCTTTTTCTGAAAGAAGTATTTTTTTGAGCTCTTTTCATTTTTGTAGACTGCTTTTTAGGAAGGTACTGCTTCATACCTGTCTTACTCTTAGTAGGTATTATTTGTTCATCAATTGAATTATATTCTTTGGGAGTTTTAGACTGGCAAACTTTTAAAACTGAATCCAAAAGTGGTCGTACTTTGTACAGGCGATCAGGATTATTATCAGGAATTTTAGAGCTATCATTCACGTGAAAATATCTCTTCAATGTCTCAAACCTCTTCAAACTTATAACCCCAGCTACGGACTCGCCTCGTGTTTCAGGAGACCGGTACAATTCGATAGGAGGGCAATTTATGAAATCCCATGAAGAGTAGCTGTCCAATAAATTTGTCCATTTCTTGTTCATCTGTTTTTATACTTTTTCCACTTTTCTGAACAGAATATAAGTTTGTTTGTTTAAATGTTTAAAAACTTCTTGAGTAAAATATTCTCGAAAGTATTCTGAAGGCTCTTTCACATCAACAACTATCGGCTCATTATTTCCAGTAAATTGCGTGTTAACAGGAATTGTAGAAATTCCCCTTCTCCAACGGTAAACTCGTTCATTCTCTTTATCTTCTTGAGGTTCACTCTCTATTTAATGATGTAATGTGAGTCTTTCTTCTATTTTTGTTTTTTATATTTTCGTTGTACATCGTTATTTTCGAGTGTTATATGTATTTTTTTGTTTGTCTTTATGGCAAACGATTTTTAGTTATTTTTATATTATTTTTCTGTTATTTTTTTAGTGTATGAGCATGATGTATTTTTATTTTTATGTCAATTATTTTTTTTAGTTTTTATTCAGGGGATGAATGAATTTATTATTTTTTTGTCGTATCAACAACCTCCAGAAGTGTTGGAGTGTCTGTGTGATTATTTTTTTGGTGTCGTTTGTGTTTCGAGCGAAAAGAAAAATGATCAAATAAAGTTGTCATTTACGGCAATATATAAATTAATATATATAAATTAATATATTAATCTAAAATTATATTAAATTTAAATAAACCATAGAAATATTGATTTCTATGATCAATAACATTCAAAAAGTCATAATTACGTCTAACTGAATATCCAAGTAACTGAAAATACAGGTAACTGATAATACGACTAACTGAAAATACTACTGTTTGAAAGTACGACTGACTGAATATTTTATCGTCAACTGTGAATTTCTGTTCCTTTTTTGTATCGGTTATAATTATCGAATTATATTTTGTAACAATACCGTTATTTTATTTTTACGTTTGATAATTTTTTATTTTATTTGTAACATACTAAGCAGGTTCACCGAACTGTACTAGTTAGGTTAACCTGATTAGTTTCTTTAAAGCTAAAGACAATAAAAATAGCAGATCCACATACCCGATAATTTGAGGAGTGAATCTGCTATTTTTATACTGGTGTCAGAAGTTTAAGAATCCAAGAAGAACTCAAAAGAGATACACATGTGTTTAGATTGAAGATTATTGAACGCTAAATCAGTGAGACCAGCTTTTCCACTATCGAATGTTAACGAGACGATGGACTCTGCACGGATCAAAATATCTTTCAACTATTGACCTGAGTAGTGTGTATTATCAAATCTAATTACAAGAAAAATCAAAAGAAAAGACCGCATTCTCTACGAAACATGGTCAATACTGTTTAAACAGAATACCATTCTGGATTGCAGCAGTTCCATCGACATTCCAAAAATTGATGACTATAGTTGTTGGAGACATGAATTGGATAGAGGGTTTAGTTTACTTGGATGAAATTTTAGTTTTTTCTTAGACTCTGGAGGATCAGATAAGGAAAATGGAGAAATTATTCACTAGAATATCTAGCGTTGGACTGAAATTAAACCCTGATAAATGTAAATTTCTTGTATCAGAAATAAAATTTTGAGGTTATATAATGAATTCAAAAAAAACAAAGAATAATATGGATAAAATTGATATTTTAAAGAAATTCGAAAGACCAAAATGCTTAAAACATGAGAGAAGTTTTCTCGGTCCAGTCAATTATTATAGGAAGTTTATTAAAAACTATTCAAGATATTCCAGACCATTATAATCATTAATAAATGTTAAAAATAAAAGTATTTTCTGGACGGATGAATGTGATAGAGATTTAACGGAATGAAAAGAAATATTGTTGACTATTTAAAGATAACCGGATTTTTCACAAGACTTTATTCTTGTCACAGATGCAAGTTTCGATACAATCGAAGCCATACTGTCCCAAATAGATAAAGAGGGCTGAGAAAGAGTCATAGTTTTTAGATCTCGCAGCATGACAATGCACGAACTTGGATATTGGATAACAAGAAAGGAATTGCTGGCAGTATTTCATTTCACACAACATTTCAAACATTACCGATATATTAAAAGATTTATTTTCAGGACTATCGTGGAAGGGACTGCACGTACAGTTTGCCGATAAATAAATTGTAATAAGAAACATGAGCCAAAAATTTATTTTGTATCAAAAAACGATTATTCAAATAAGATTAATTTTTTTTACAAAAATTGATTGAAAATTAATTATTCAATTTTTTTGCTTGATGAATTTCAATTTAAAGATTTTGACGATGACCGAAAAAATAAAATAAGATTAACTGTAAAAAAAATTAAAATTTAAAAATGAGTAAATTTACAAAATTAACGTTTTATTAATTATTTTTCGTTTACACAATTTTAATTTGAAAATAATTTTCACATAATGTTCACTACAAGACTGACCATCGAGCCATCACATTTATGTTGACGACGAGAAAACCGATACTGCACAATTTGAGAACTGGAAATTTTTTTGAGCAGCCTGAGCATAAAGTTAGAATATTGAAAAGGAGAGAAGCAGGGTAAGGCAGTCGCAATTTCAAGAATGAATACTGAGTTGTATAAGCAGTGCAAGATGGTACATGTAGATGCAAAAAAAACAAAGTGTCAAACAAGATAGTTTGCAATCGATCAGGAGAAAAAATTGGGACAAAAGAATGCTTGGAATATAATATTATGGATGGACTTATTCGAAAGAAAAATAAGATATACCGACAGAGAAAAGAGATGAATTTGTCGCTCTCTATCACCGTATATTATGCCACGTATGCTCTCAAAAGGTTTTCAAATTTCTACAGCATAATTATGAAATCGATTCGTTTGAAAAAACAGGGAGAAGTAGTATTCAGAGTTGTAAAATATGCCGAGAAGGAAATGTTTTTACAGAGAGAACTAAAAAAGTCAACAAAACTCTAACAGCGAAAGAACTGTTTGAATCATTATACATAGATTTTGTGGACCTTTGAGAATATTGTCGGGAAAAAATATATACGGGATATCATTGATCAGATTAGTATGTATATAATATTGAGACCAGTCACAAGCCAAGATAAGAAAGCGTTAGTGAAAATTCTAACAGAGTACCCTGAAATCTCATTATAAGCCTTAGGCTTAGTAGAGAAAAAAAGTTTTTTTTTCAGCTTGGTAAAGGCTTAGTAAATAATAGAGACTTAGTATCAAGTAGAGGCTTAGTAAAGAAATTAGAAAAATTAATTAAATTTTTTTTATTTTAATATACAAACTTAAATCTGATCTTATTCATCACTTCCGAAGTTTCTCTTCCGTTAAAATGTCAATGAGATGATCACGAATTTCTTACTCATTAGTTTCCATGTCATCATTGTTATCCTCTGGGTCTTCTTCGGAAACTTAATCAATTTCTTCTTCATCATCACCGTAGAATTTGATTGTTGTCCTTTGGAAACTACTTGTAATTGTTGAGACTGGAACTTCATTCCATGCTTCTGAAATACATTTTGTAATTTCTTCGTATGATACACGCTTTAAATTTCCAGATTTTTTATAATTTTTGTAACCGTTTATGAGTCAATTTTTCCACCTGCTTCGAAGATGTGATTTGAACGATTTGTTAGGGTTTCCAAAAAATACATGTGAACACTTTTGATAAAATGTTATAAAGGAAAATTTTGTAATAATTCTTTTAGTAAAATTATTAACTTCAAATAAAATAATATTTAGTCTAAC
>MQRK01218858.1:115141-126163 GCA_001938485.1 Girardia tigrina
ATAATTGGAGTCAGATCAAAAGATAAAAGATTATTGATTAAAGATTATTTATTGAGAATTATTGATAAAAGATTATTGATTGAGAATTATTGATTAAAGAATTAAGAAAAGAGATTTACAATTAAAGATAAAGATTTAAGATTTGTATTTTAAAAAGTGAATAATTGAATTAAAGATAATTTAATAATTTAAAACCCAACAGATTTATTGACACTGATATCTAAGACTTATAGTTTTCTAGTTAGACCTCCTGGAATCATAGCCATCAAAGTACCACTGCGATAAAGATTTTAGATAAAAATTCAGGTAGCGGTTTAATAAAGAAATTAGAAAGATTATGATGACCGAAATTATTTACTAAGCCTCGGGCTTAGTAACTAGTAGAGGCTTATAATTAGATTTCAGGGTATTGGATAAAAAAATTAAGAACTCCAAAAAAATGCATGATGATGATGGTAGATATTTAGTATTTAATAGATATTTAGTACCCATATTCAAACTATTAGTAAAAAAGTACAATTTTGACATTCAATATTTAAGTTTGTATCATCACCAAACAAATGGCCTGATAGAGAGACAATTACGCACTATTCGAGACTGGCTCTACTGTTGTATTAAAGATAAATTATTTCGAAATTTGGAGGAATATCTTCCTGACATTGAGATCAAAATGAACTCAGCTATTCAGAAAACAACTATGAGAAGCCCAGGAGAAGTAATATTTGGTAAAAAAATTGAGCATTGATCGATTTGTAGGAGTTACTGAGGACACAAAAGGTAAATCTATAAGAAAAAAGAAAATAACTAACATTATAGAACATACAGGACTAGAAAAAGAGAAAGTAACCAGTCGGAGTTTTGAAATTGATGAAATTGTACAGTCAGGTGCAAAAGTTTGTGAACGCTTGTTGTTAAATTCTCTTTTGCACCCAACTGCAATTATATTGACAAATGCACACCAAAATACAAAGATTTTATTAGAATATTATAATAAGACACAAATTTATAAAATCTTGTCATAACTGTCACATAACCCACGAAAAACCAGTGTATATTTAGTTTTTGTGTGTTTACCCTTATTTTTGAGAACAGAACGAATTCGATCAGGCATCGAACGGCATAATTTTTTACAATAGTCTGGTGACAACTTTTGAGTCCAAACAGTTTCCACTGCTTTGATCATGTCCTGCAGGGAATTTGGGTGCATGGTAGCAACCCGTTTCTTCACCTGGGTCAAGGCATTTGAGTTTCCTGGCCAAGGACCAAGAATTTGGAAACCTGACTACACTAACCACTCACAAACAGCCTTGACATTGTGACAAGGTGCTCCATCATGCTGAAAGAAGGTCGTTCTGTGTAACTCCATAAATGGGGGCAACTTTTTTTAATTATGAAAATATTATCAATAAATTGGTTAACCACAATCAGTAAAGTGATAGGAAAATGTAAGTAAAACAATTTATTTAACAACAAAAAATAATTCATTGAATTATAAAAGCTTTCTTTGCTTTTACTGGCCTATCACGCTTTCTTTTCTCTCCAATTGGTACATTCTTTGCTGTCGGTAGCGGGTTGCAAAGTTTTAAACGTAATGCCACATCTATAAAATGTTTTCATAAGAAGTTTTTCAAAAACGTAGGTCAATTGCAGGTAGATGTTTGCCAGTCATTACCACGAATTACCACACATCAAAAATTGAACGACTTTTTAAATTGATTAAAGCTTGTCCATCTTTTGTTGATAAATTTATTCAGATTATTTTGTGAAATTGACTCTAAATCACCAGCTGGTATATGGTATATTTTTGTTTTATCATTCTCAACACATGTGATATCTTTTCTCCGTTTTGCCCACTGATAAGCAGATTTCCATAACTGTAAGTTGATAGTCGGTTGCTTTGCAAACGTCTTAGAAATAGGATTTGTTGTATCACGTTCGGTTGACCAATCATTCACAATATTAATAGAAATAACTAAGAATCTGGATAAAACAAGCCTTTCTCTATAGGTTCCATCATCTTTGATTGCTTTATTTGTAGCTTCAAGTGCGTTTTTTGTGCTTGGTATATAATTCTGCATTCCTTCTTACCAACCACTATTTTTTTCAGCCATTCATTTTCAAAATACAAAAAAATCCAAAATAGATTGGTTTTTTACTTGTATTGTTCCACTTTCTGATAAATAACAAAGAAGCAATTTCAAATAATTCCTTTGAAATACAAACCTGAAGTGATTCAATAACATTCATTATTTCACTTTGAACAGTTATATCATCAATTTGATATATACGCTTTACCACATTCCTTTTCATATGTGCCCAACATATAATAATATCATTGTTGCCAAATACATTGATAAATACTGTTTTTATTGTGTCTGATGGTGTTAGAGCGGGCGCAGCGCGGTAGCGGTGTCCCGGGGTTTGGAAATCAGTGTTTCCGGTGCAGGGGGTAGAAATACAACGTAATCTCACCACCATCATCCTCGCTCCCTGACTCACTCATTTCGATCGCCAGATCTCAGCGGCTCACCGTTACAGTCCCGTCCTCCGTTTCAAATAACTGCGTCAAGCACTCATTCTCCATCATCTTAAAGCATCTCCACCACACTCCATCAAAGTCGATCGAACAATTTGTTAATTTTTAATAATGTCTGGAACACGGTGTTCCGATAAAGAGTTTTCAAAATCTTTCTTCACACTGATTAGATCATCTAATTTAAAATAAGCATTCTCCGCTCTTGAACAGGCTTTGACGATAAATTTATAATCAACACAATTTTTACGTCCGACTTCAGCGGTTTTATTACATACCATAATACGTCGCGCATATTCTCCTCCTTCGAAATGCCCAGCAAAACATGTTCGATACTTTGGATCAAGTTCGATAATTTCATTACAATGATCAATGATCAATAATAATAATAATAATAATAATAATAATAATAATAATAATAATAATAATAATAATAATAATAATAAGGATAATAATAATAATAAGAAGAAGAAACTATAGGTTTCTAAGTAATAGTTTAGAAGATTATATTTTAAATAAAATTTTTAAAAGACGCATCAATTTATGAGTTTATTGCTGCGTTTAATTAATTAAGAATGAAGAGAATTAAATCTTAATTAAGTATTAAGAGTGCTAATAAAATTGCAACGAGTTTTAAACGTGTAATGGAGAGAAAGAAGAAATTTGTAGAAAATATGTTAAATAAAACGGATATTTCCGGATTTATTAACGTGAATCTTTACTGAATGGCGACGGTGATGAGTTTTGCTCCGAGATGGACAGTCTAGTCAACCGAGAGAGGAACCTGGACTCTTCCGAGAGACAGGTTGTCAAGGGTAATTTAAGTTGCGAGTTGTGCAACGAAATTATTAATTTGAAATTTAATTATCTAAAATTAATAATCGACGATGTCAAAAATTTTTGTGCACTAACTGCACTTTAAACTTAAACTCTTGGGGGCTGACTTAGATAAGTCGAATAATAACAAAATAGAAAATTCGTCATTGATTGTCGAATCAATCTGCGAAACATGTGAAAAACCGGTCAAACCGAGCGAAATGGTCGAGTTAATATACGGTAAATCCTTTAAATGTTTCTGCATTGAGTGCTAAGACATTGGGGGAACTATAAGTAGGATTGTTGGAGAGCGTAGCGCCACTTTGAACAGTTGTTACGGTTGTAAAAAGAATTTAATCGACAATAATCTCTCATCTGTTTTCTTTTGGGTCGGCGCGACAAATTATTTCTGTAAGAACTGTGTTGAAAGAAAAGTACTAAACAAAAATCAAATAAAATTCGAGAAAAATAAACAGATTAAATGTGAATTTTGTAATAATTTTTTGAATGATTCTGAGAAATTTTTCGCGGTCAACGAGAGGGGGTGCAGAAATAATTTCTGTAATAAATGTATCTTTAAATTTAAAACAATTATTATTGAGGATCTTGAACAAAAACAATGTTCATTTTGTGCAAATAATATTCAACAAGATCAAAGAGGATTTGCTGTAAAAATAATAATTTAAATAAAATATTGTGCGATAATTGTGTAGAAAAATCGATCGATTTTCAATGCACGCCCACACAAAATAGATCGAATCGAAAGATAAGAAGATAGAGAAGGAGGGTGATATAACTCAGATCCAAATTCCTCATTTCAGAAGAGACCTCATGAAAATCAGGAAATAACCGCAGCTTAGAGGAATAAATCAGAAGATTGATGCGGTTGTGGCGGTCTTAAAAAATGAGGCACACTTCTCCAACTTTGGCAAATTTATCGGTTATGAAACCAGAAGCATGTAACTTACCGAGGAGAGACAGCTTGAAGATCTCGCAATCCGTGTATTACAAAAGTGTGTATATCGCCCTGCACCCGTGCTGCGGTTACAAGCACAGAAGCAAATCACGGAAATTGCAAAGGAAGTCATGGCATTCAGTCAACAGCTTCCGGAGCAGAAGAGAAATTTGAGTGCAGAAACAATCGAGATAGAGGTGAGGAGGAAGGTAATGGATGGAAAATAGCTATTTATGAATGCAGTATACAAACAGTTCCGTGTGAGTGAGTTAGAGAACTCAGCGGAATCGATATCTGCAGTTGCATTTGAGGAATTATGTCACCAGCTGAGGTGGCTAATGGAAATACTTGTGAGCAACGAGTTTGTTCGAAAGTGCATTCAAGAGTTCGCCAGTGATGCCAGGACGGAGTTCTATAAAAGAGAGCGAGCGACCGTGGAAGGAAACAACCAAAGAAAGACTCAGATGGAAGAGAAAAAAAAGGCTGTGAGTGAGACAAAGCCTACAAAGAACTGGATGAGAAGTTTAAGGTATGGAGATATCGCTCCAACTTGATTGAAACGGTCGCAGATCGAGTTGCGGCCCGACATCTCTTGCCGACAGAAACCAGAGGGGTGCTTGTTGAATAACTGAATCTAAGGTGGACAGATGGCGCATTTAGGTGGTTCTGCCACCCCAAATGGAAGAATTAATAATGCATCTCACAACAGATGCAGAGAAGGAGTATGAGAGGAAGTTCCTCAACAAGCAACAGGACAAAGAAGATCAGTTGATAGAATAATAGTCTGAAAAAACGTTAACCCTTAAAAGTACACAAATCTGTAAAGAAAGGTTGTTGCAGTCGGAGAAGAAGATTCGTGTCTCCCGTTCGCTTGATGCGATACGGCGACGCAACACAATTACAGGGGAGGGCGATAAAATTAAAGTGATTGAAATGAAATTGGCAGATGAAGGTACTTCAAATGCAGAACATTTCAGTCATGAAAAGAAGATCGTGATGGAGAGAACAATAGAAAGAACAGTAGAAGCCGATGATGGAAAGAGTGGAGAAGATAGTGCGAAGAGTGCAGAAACAATTATGGAATCTGACAGTTCCATAATTGTTGCAGGCGAAATTAATAAAGTTAACTTCTTAGAGGAAGTGACTGATGAAAAGGATCTGGGAGAATCAACAACACGTGAAGATTCACCGGTGTTAATCCCAACAACGGTGAGAAGGAGCAGGAAACTGCATGAGCAGACACCCCCCCCCGCAACGAGAAAAGTCGACCCTTTCAGGAAGTAATGAGCAACACTCACCTCGCAATTTTGCAGAAATTGGAGACTGAGAAATACTGTACAAACCTGATGGACATAACGACTGACTGAGTGTTCTGTGGGGGCAGACCCTGCCCAATTCCGTGGAGCGATTATAGACGAGTTAGTCAGCAGATAGGGTGCCTCGATGTGTGATGAAGAGATCCCAGATGCTTTGAGGAAGAAGGTAGACATGATTGTTGGTGATATGGACATCAAGTATCACAAACTTGTGTCGGAGGAGAGGCGACACAGGGTCTCAGAAGTGATGAACTCGACTCAGAGGTCATCACAAATGGAATCACTGTTTGGAACGGTTGAGCTGAGTGATGAATTGGACCCATTCGGAAACATAGAGTTGGAAGAATGCAAAACTCCGATTTCAAACAGTCGAAGAATTCCACCACCCACTTTCGACTATATGGAATCTTCAAACGTGACTCCAGTTACGACAGAAGAAAGCCCGGAGGAGCAGAAAAAGATATATGCCGAGAGTGCTTACGAGGGTTGTGGATGAAACATCAAACAACAGTGTTTCACCAAAACTAGTAACATTAATGAACAGCATATTGCTGCCAACACCACGACTGATAGGTGAGCAGAAGAGAGCGAATACGCCGATCACAATCAAAACCGATGATACTCAAAAAACCCCGGGAAAAGAAACCAGAACAGACTTCCTAAACAATTCACAAACCAGTGGTTGAAAAGAAGTCGGTTCCAATGAAGAATAAGGCGGAGATGGTAGACGTAGTAGATGAGGAGGGATATGGGCTGGTTGCAAATGCTGGCAAAAGACCCAAAATTCCCTCTCCGAAAGGGAAGAAGTCCACCAAGTGACGGGATGGGCCCATCCCATCAACAAAAGCAGGGATGGATTGCCCACCCTCACTTGTGGATGACGAGGTACAGATTGTAGATGTGCAGGTTCCTTCGAAAACAACACCAGAAAAATCAATGTGGTTCACTAGTGAGCACATTGATTTTTATTTCAGGAACCATGCAGGATTGGCAAGAGAAGGATACGTGAGCCCAGTGGACTGTAACGCAATGTTAAACAGCAGAACACGAGTGAAACAATTCATAGGATTTGAGAAGCAAGATGTGAATGCGTGTAGCTTCTTGTTCTGCCCGTTTAACGTTCGGAACTCTCATTGGGTTTTTATGGAGTTTCAGTTGAGGAGAGAGTTGCCGTCCTCTTTGATCCTCTGGAAGAAAGTGGATTGAAGAAAGAATCTAAGGCAATAGGATTGACACTTCATAAGATTGTCAACAAATTATTGTTTGATAATCTCTTGAAGTTTCAGAATGAATGTGTTCTGGAGTTTTATCAGACGAATGATCACGATTGTGGCCCTTTTGTCTGTATATATGCTACCGGGCTAGTAGAGAACGGTTTGGATGAAGCTCCAGTTTCTGCAGTCGAGAAAGTTCGGGAATTTGTAGAACTGATGCCGGGAAATGAGAGTGCTTCGAAGTTAATTGGAGGGGGTCTAGGACTCCTGGACAATTTATTACAGGAGTATCTCTCATTTACAGAAGATCCCTTTTCGGCTTTTATCAGTTCCTACGCAGTAAGTTACCGACACCTGACGGTGAAACCGATTTAGCGACTGCAATCAGCAAAGAAAATGCTTTTTTCCTCAGAAAACAGGTTAACTTGAACATTTTTGATAGAAAGGAGTACATCTACCTGCCAGTGCTAATTAATAATAGGAAATGTGTTCTGTTTGTAGCCGACTTGATTCACTATGATATCTCAGTGTTAGATACCACTGCAGATATTGTTGATGAAAGTCTGCTTCACAGAATGAGAGTGACTGCTCGAAACATTGAATACTTGTGTCTCACAAAACGAGACATGAGAATAAATGTATTTGAGCAGCCACACCAGATAGTGCGGAATGGAGGACAGACTGGGCTGATGGTGTGTGGATACATTCAAGCTCTAATGGAAGAGTGACCGCTTTTTGGTATCAATATTCAGAAACTCAAGAAACAAGTCACTGCACAACTCATCAGAGCGAAGAAGAAGGGTCCCACATCAACAGTGAAACAGAGGGAGAACCACACCACTCTCAATGCAACTCGTGCTGCGAGAGTGGAAAATTCATTGACCTTTGCTAAGGTCAGATCATCAACAGTGGACCCCGATATACTGGAGAGAGATATTACTAATTATATCTACTCTCACAGACCCATAAAACGGAGAAATCTGTATATTGGCAATAAAATCATCGAGTCCACTAATCATGATTCCAGCTTGAGGAAAATGTACAAGGTTCACCCAAAGCGAACTGTTCAATTGATATTGAACAACAAGGTTGCTGACACCACCACATCAACAGAAGCAATCATGGAGTACTTTAGTGCAAAGTCGATTGCCCCCCCTTTAGTGAATTGGTGGACACTCTTATGGTGAAGAGAGGAGATCCATTTGAATTCAGGGAGATCCTGTCAGGCTTAGTGGTGGAAGCTGTTAACAAGGCTAACAATTCTTCTCCGGGCTAGTCGAATATAACATATAAAGATATTTTTATATTGTGACTCGGTGGGAGCAATGTACACAAAGTTGTACAATAGGGTTATTAATAGCCGAGTGATCCCGGAAAGTTGGAAGGAGTTCTTCACAACACTTCTTTCAAAGCTGGGAAAGTAAGGCCATTATAACGAGGTCGCCTCATGGAGACCAATTGCTCTGTTAGAATGTGCTTATAAAATCCTGGTCACACTTCTAAGAGATTAATTAAATAGGTTGGTTGTAGATAATGAACTCTTACACCCATTGCAGAAAAGTATGGGACCGCATGATGGTTGTGCTGAGCACAACTTTCTCATTATGGCGATCCTGGACAAGTACTATTCTGCGTATGCTGATGACCTTGTACTGCTGGCAGATAATCAGAGTGACATGCAGTCAATGTTCAACAAAGTTGTAGAGCTAACTAATATCATAGGAATCAAGTTTCGGACCACCAAGTGTGCACGGATAGCGATCCCATACAATTCAAACAATGTGATACAGATATATGAGAGCCCTATCCCGGAAATCACTGAAGAGGAGTTTATTGTATACTTGGGAGGTCACTTCTCAGAGAATTTAAGGATTGCACCAGTTGACAAGCTTGCAGAGGTTACAAGAGAAACAGTAAAGATTACAGAATCTGTGCTGTTTCTTTGGCAAAAGCTGCAAGCTTACATGGTCTACCTGCACTCCACGCTCATTTTTGCCTTCAGGATTTTTTATATTCCATATAGAACCCTGGATGACAAGAGCTACAGTCTGGACAATGTAATCATACTGTTGCATAAGAAAGTGTTGGGACAGCAGAAAAATGCATCGAATGCTTATCTCTACACACCGAGAGAAAATGGGGGGTGGGTATCAAGTCGGTACTTGATGAGTATTTGATACAATCACTGGCCGACAGTTTTCAAATGATTGCGTGTAGTGATATGACAACGATGGATTCGTTAGTCTTCTCCCTTCAGCGTGGAGCAACAGGTCCCCGTAAGTCGCGTCTCTTGTCGATTGAGGCAGCAATACGCTTGCTGAACGCTGGGACGCAGTCGGGGAAGATCAAAAACTGGTGGGCGAAAATCAAGTTCGCCATTCATAAGATTAAGAATCTGCACCAGATTTCGGTAAGTCTGGTGCAGAATGAACAGGGCATATTTCTGCACCTGCATCAGTCACTGGTGTAGGAGAGAAGACTGCCCAATGGCGAAATTAAAGTTTTGAGAGACGACACGAGTGAGAATATGCTCCTCACCACCCTCTTGAAGTCCAGTGTGTCCAAGACACTAAGCAGATTGGTAGAGAAATCTTGGACACACAAATGGAATATACAAAGCAGCACTGGATGGATTGCAAGTTTCTTGCAATCCACAATCAGCTTCAACAGTGCTGTTTATGGGTGGGGGTTGAATTATAGTGAGTGGTACTTTTACCACAAGGCAATGACCTACACAGTGCCTGTTAACTACCGACCGGGTATCACTAAGAACATGGGACACTGTCGTAGCTGCCCTCATAATGAAGAAGCTTTGGTCCATTTACTTACAGGATGTAATTACAGTGAAGGGTTCTGGAATTATAGGCACAACTCGGTCCTTTATCGTGTGGCGGACAAATAACTCAGTATTTGGACTGCAAAATCGACATAAATGTTGAGTGTCGATATGCTCCTTCAAAAGACAGAGTGGATCTTCAGGTATACGTCCCAGGATCTAAGATGCTATACCTGATAGATGTCAAGTGTCCATATGACATGAAGAAGAATATGGAGAATAGCAACCAAAAGAATATCGATCATTACGAGGTTCTTGCTGTTGCTACAAGGGCTGCAATGCCAAACACGACTGTGACAGTGCTCATCCTCCAAGTAGGTTGTCTAGGGACGTGGTCGAAAATGAGCCCTGACATACTGACAACTCTAAAGATCCCGTCAAAGGTGATAAAACAGATTGCAATTGGCTGCTCAGTATCGAATGTGAAATACTCAGCAGCACAATGGTCTTATCACAGAATTGGAATAGTTCCAAGCGGGATCCAGAGAATAAATAGGATTAATGTAGAAGAGATCCAAGAGCCTCAGGAAGGCATGTTAGTGATGGAAGAGATGGAATATGAACATGCTGTTCCAGAGGGGGTAGAAGAATTTCCGCCCTGGAAGCACTCATACAATCTTATAGTTATAGAGTACGAAAGCAACAGGGAGGAGTATTAGACATTCAGGATCAAATAGATAATGATCCATCTAAAGATGAGCATGTCTCCAATCTATATAGGACGAAGATTGGAGATTCATCTGAGGATGAAGACAACTCATCATGGGAGGAGGACTTGACCTTCGATGATGAGTTGTTAAGGTCAGGTGTGTTAGCAAAAATGTCGGACTTGACGGAACCCCTGTGGAAACCAGGGCCGGTGTAAAGGACGCCTTCGGGCTGATACATGCGGTGAATTTATTTATGTACTAACCGGGCACTTTTGCTCACAGACAATAAAAAGAAGAAAATTGTGTTTCAGCTGCATTTTCAAATGAATTATTCCATTTTCAAAACGTGCTTCCTTTCCATTAACATGAAATTTTTCAGTTTTTATAATAAAAGACTTTCATATCACCTTTCTTATTTAATTTATGTTTAAAACTCAAGAAAATATATTAGTTATACATTAGTTATACTTATAAATATTCATATTTGATTTTTTCATTACTTTTATAAATCAATTTTAAATTACGATAACCTTTTAAAATATATAATCGTTTCATTTAATTTTATTATTTTTTTTTAAATCGTTCCACATTGTGAGGAATATTTTAAATTTGGTATGTTGAAATTGGTTTGTTGAATTTTGTATGTTGAGTTTAGTATTTGGAAATGTGTTTCTCCCACCCAGATGGAAAATTGATATTTTA
>MQRK01218860.1:37980-59413 GCA_001938485.1 Girardia tigrina
CTGGGGAGGTTGGGACAAATATATCCCATTCGTCTTTTATGATGGGTCATATATGTCCCAACAGCCTTTTTAAACATTCACTGGGACATATGTGTCCCAGCAGCTGCGAAAGGGTTAAAGCATAGAAAAAAAATATTACAAAATCAAAAATTCAAAATAAAAAAGTTTGAAAAAAGATGTAAAAATGTTTTGTTTAACTATTTTTGTTGAGATCGTGAAATCGACTATTACACAAATTCGGCATAACATATGTGCTCTAATCAATCATATCCATGTAGTATTCCTAAATTTTTTAGCATTTTTAATTTGACTTTTTCTGACAAAATAAACATATCAAATAAAATAAGAGGATATTTCGGGACGAGTGAGTTTAGCTTAATAGTCAGTTCAATATTCTCTCAGTTTTTTAACTTTGTTAAAAATATTTTTTATCCTAAAGATTCAACAAATTTTTCAAGATATTCTGTTTCTTTTTCTTTTAAATTTAATACATTATATCCAAATAGGATTAAATTAAACCAATTTCTGAAGAAATCGTAGAAGTTGATTTTTTTTCATCCGATTAAGTATGTTTAAGAATTACTTTTTACCGACATTAAATTAATCATATTTAACTGAAAGGAATTCGGTAATAATATATTGTTAGGCTTAATCACAACAATTGAGAAATATTTTCTGAGAATCTTTTTTATCCATTTATGAAAATTTAAATCTTTATATAATTTAACGTACGGGTTCAACATAATATATTAGGGCTGGGTGTACCATAATTTTTAAGAACCGGGGCATCGAATTTTAATTTTATTTAAACAAAAACTGTTATTTTTATCAAAATATTAAATAATTTTTCTATTTTTCAGAAAGACTGCACAATAAATTTTAAGTTGCATAATAATTATAGTATAATTATACAAATACAATAAAATAATAATAATACAATTAAACATACGGTGACAAACACATTTTTATTACAACTTACAGTTTAAAAGGCGAGCAGTTCGACAATTTTAGGTTTTAAACAATTCCGTTGCGCTGTTACAATATTTTCTGTTACTGAAAATACACGTTCAGAAGAAACACTATATAGATAAAAATTTTTCTGGCATAAGATGCAATAATTGAGAAACGATTTACATTTTCGCGCCACCATAAGTTAGTATCTTGTACATTTTGATTCAGCGGCCTCATAGATTCATAAGTTACACTTTCTAAATTATAAGTTTTGATATCAACTCGTTCATGGGTGTGAGTTGAAAACTTATATGAAAACTCGAATTCTTCATAATTATTAATTATATTAATTTTATGTATTAATTCAAGATTCTGTTGTTGCAATAGAATATTTTGAAAATTATTAATTATCCGATTTTTTGTTACTACCCAGGGATGAAAGACTTTTAAATTAATGTAATATAAAGTAATGTTTTTATAATTTTAGTAATTGAAAAATAATTTTTAATAAATTCCTTTTTTAAAAAATGATAAATAATGGTCCACCGGAAATTTATTTCGGTGAAAAAAATTCAGATTACAAGTCATTCTGGCACAATAACTATTACACAATTTATGTTTTTTTTTAATTATTTAAATTTTTTTAATATGATTAGATGATTCACTTTGGATATTTAATCATGGTTTTAAGATGCTTTATTAATAATGCGTAAGTGACATGTGTCAATTTTGACACTTTATAATACCAAATAAATTTAAATAATTTTTTCTAATTATTATGATCATGTTTACTCATCATTGAAAAAATATTTATTAATATTTTTATTATTGTTATTATTATTATAATTATTTGAATTATTTTCAAAAATAGAAAAACAATGGCTGAAAACTGTATTAAAATGGCAGCCAAAATAATATCTCCGGCGATTGAGGCTAATTTCAGTATTGGGTACGACTGGTGTATAGATCAGGTCAAAATGTCCCTTTACCATGAAGTTGCTCATTGTCTAGAAATTGATAAGGCAATAATGTATCTGAAGCAAAAAGATTTTAATCAGGTAATATTTTAATCGGGATCAAATGCTATAATTAGTGATTGCGATTTATTATTAAATGTCAGCTCATAATTTTTCATTTTTATAAAACTAGGGTTCTGACGGATCTCTTCATTTAAAGGTAAGATTCAGCATGCAAATTATGGAACGTTCGATATGCAAATTCGTTATGCAAAAGTTTTGTTAAGATTATGATAGTAACTTTAAAGCACATTGTTAAGTTTTAATTATTATTATCATGTTAAAATTTTTGTTTTCAATTACGTTTTCACAAACGTTACTTCTACAGCTTGTATGGAAATATTTATTTAAAATAATTAATTTCGACGGGTTAACCGTAACTTTTAGATTTAACGTCACATATTTCTGAATCACGGATGTTAAAAATAAGTAATATACATTTATATCCACGGGAATCCTTCTTCTTCTACATGTTCTGGGGCTGATTCGAATAATCACTGTAATTAGCAAAAGTACTTTATGGTTCCCTCTTACCAACTCTGCGTTTCCAGCATTACAAATGTTCTGCATTTAAACATTTCTTTTTCATATGCTTATACATTTGTAAAAGCACTTGATATTTCCATATATTTTTGCCAGGAATTCGTACACTTCTGTTTAATCGAATTAACTTCGGTTGCAATATTGACTGAACTACCTCTGTAGTTTAACGTTCAGACCAATCCAGGAAGACTAAATGTCAGTAGTTTACTATTCAGTTAAATATATTAATCTAGTCGATTTACTTTTGAGATTCTGCTTCGGGATACGTTTGACGTAATATCTCTTTGATTTAGCTTCTTCATTTCGTTAATACATGGAAATATGTCCGGAAATATAAAATCAATGAGTGACTGTTATCAACATGATAACATTATATTTTCGTTAATGTGAAAAAAACTAATGCAATAGCCCATCTATCCATATCCGTGGTTTCACTTAGTCATGGTTTAGAGCAAGAACAAGAACACAGGTGGTAAAACATGTGGCTACTCATGTTTTTTGCTTTTCAAACCGTCATCCTTAACAATTTATTTTATAAACCCATGTTTTGTTAGAGTAAATAAAATATTCTGCTGGGTTACGTGTTTAGGATCATTGACAACGAATTTTGTATTTTCTACATGTTCTTGTTGAAGGATTGGATGTTTTTCTTGATATTTATCAATGGAATCCAAACAAAATACTTCTTCTCCGTCAACAAGTGGAACCTCGGTCATTAGAATCAAGTATAAGGACGGGGTTATTGTGGCCGCCGACATGCTCTGTTCTTACGAATCTATCGCCAAATTTAGTGACATTGAAAGAATTCACAAAATCAACAATACAAACGTTCTCGGTTTTACTGGGGATATCGCAGATTTTCAATATCTTCACGGTATTATTAAAGAGAAAGTACACAATGACCGTTTAGAAACTGACGAGTTCGAAATGACTCCGAATAGTTTACACAGTTTTATCACTCGTGTTCTTTATAATCGACGAACGAAAATTGATCCTTTATGGAATTCTAACATTGTCGCTGGATTCGTCAATAACAAATCGTTCCTAGGATATGCTGATATGAAAGAAGTGTCTTTTGAAGACAAGACTTGCGCTACTGGTTATGGTAAATTCATGGCAATGCCCAAACTACGAGATGTTGCTAGAATTTGCCTGAGGAGGACGCGAAAATCGCAATAATCGATGCGTTGAAAGTGTTGTATTATCGAGATTGTCGCGCCAGTCTCAAATACCAAATGGTAGTGATCGACAAAGACGGTGTCCGACTGACTGGACCTCACATCCTGAAGACGAATTGGGAAGTTGCTCATTACGTTTCTGGTTATGAATAATTTTTTTGCTGTTTATTTAACTATTTTTGAACAATCAATTACTTTTTAAATTTTTAATGAATAAAGAAACAGTTGAAAATAAAAAAATAATTCGAGCATCATAGTGACTGTCTTCAAATTCTTAATCCTGTTATAAAATTCTCCATCATAGTCTGATCTGGAAGAGTTTATTTTATTTGGAATACACATAACACTGCTTTTACGCAAATTGGATTTATCGCCATTAAAAAATTACATTGGAATAATAATTAGAAAGCATGTATTCGTTTTGTAACATCTCAGCCAAAAGGTAAATACCATTCTATGTTTTAAAGCAAGAAAATAATTTGTTTTTCCTTAAACGGTCCATAAACGTGGACCACGAGCGTTTGTGAGTGAATGATTTCTAATACTCGTCTTTGAAAGTAAATGTTTTCATAAAATTTATTGTAGGTCATTTGACATTTCAAAAATGTATGTTGTTTTTTTATAAAATTGTTTTTCATTCAGAAATTTTTTAATGTCACATGAAGTTTTTCACTTTTCAAATGTTTTCATTATAGATTAATATTGTTATGTTTTGGGACTACATTTTTAAGTATTACAAACTATGTATTCGATTTGTCGAACAGGATTATGTTTCGAATGGGTTATACAAAGGAAACCATGCCTTACAAAATTTAATTGAGGATTAGCACTTTGACTATCGTTTCGTGTACATCCGACATAAAAATTTTCTTTCTGTGGATTGGATCGGCTGCAGCCGATATCCATGTAGAATTAAATTAGAGAAACACGAATGATCGCAGAAGAATGAGACAAATTTTAGTTAAAAATTTAAACCAGAATATGGCACAAAAGTTAGACTCACTGCAGAAAAAAACGTATATTTATTTGCGACCGTCAAAATGTTAACTAAGTTTGGTGAACTAACTTTAATACTTTGCGGATTTGATAACTGGTAACAGGGCAAATAGAACGGAAATGTTGTAAATCTTAGTAAATGAAATACAATGTCTTAATCAAGAATACTTGATTAGGATAATTTTAAGTATTAAAAATCATTCTCAATGAGACAATGTCATATTATGGTAGGAACTGCTGGGTGGACCGAAAAATACTGTCGGAACCGTAACGGATAAATTCTGATTTCTTCTTTCTCTCGCTTCATTCGATATATTAAATTTAAAACTTGAAAATCAGACTAATTTAAGTCGAAAATACAATTCAGGACAATATTTATTGAAATAGATACAAAATCGCATAATTAATGAAATCGCGCGTTCAGATTCGATAATTTAAACAAAAATAGTTTTTTTTATCTTATTTATTTTCTACACAAATTGTGATTAATAGTTTTAATAATATTTTTTTGTGCTCGTTAATGTTTTATGATGCCGATAACCGAACGTAATAATTTAAGTATTAATTAATTTTTTCTTAATTTTTAATGGGTGAACTGGTACGATTTACATTTATGATTTACACAATTTTAATTGGAAAATTGTGATCAATATTTACCACAAAAGTTAATGGCTGATGCTAATTTTACAAAAATAAAAGACACTTATTGAAAAATTAAGTTAATGCAGTAGAAACTGTAATGCGTGAAAATTAAGATAGTGATGTGAAATGGCGCTTCTTGACAAACTTTAATTGATCATCATTTATGCTGTCTTTATAAAAATGCAACAAAAGTATGTATCCTATTCTTTATCTACCTACGGGAATCAGTTTTGAAATTTCAGTTTTATAAAGGAATTTTGATACAGATATTAATAATCAAATTTTGATTCTTAGAGATCACATCTTAATTTCCAGTTTCAAGCGTATTTATTTTATTAACCTTGCTTTTCCAAATATATTCTACTCATTTTCAATTTCGATATGTAAAAAAATCCTTGATGTCATTTTTTCTAATCCAAATAAGAACAATAAAACCTGTGCGATCGAAGCATGTTGTTGTTCATTGGTCTGGTATCCTATTGTGGTGTTCAAAAAAACACGAAACCAAATTACAAAAATCAATTTAAATAAAAAAATCATGAAATTAAATGAATGAACAGAATTAATGTTTTTGTTGAAATTGAAGCAAATTGGCGAACAGAATAAAAAACAGAATTAACCATGACACAAACCAGAATTACAGTCAGCAACATCAACAAACTCTCAATCATCAACTCAAATATGCACAGACAATACGCGAGTATCCATATCAATGATTATGTCGATAGACGTCTCTATTCTGCCGATTCGGATCGTGTTTGCGTTTTATGTGTCAATATATTTTATGTTCAATCAGTTTCTTTTTTCTTTCCGTTCCAACGACGGAAGTTGGTGGTGCAAATTGCACTCGCCAAACCTATGCTAGTTGCTGGTTAGTTCAGTCCCTTGCAAATTCTTTACTCTCATAACATGCTTTTTCATCTCTACATTTCACCTGGCTTGGTCTTTTTCACTGTTCAGTACATCTTTTTATCGCTTCGTCATCGATGAATTTTCAATTTGTTCACAGATTAGTGATTGTACAATACAAATTATAAAATAAAATGATATTTGTTTATGTAAACATCTTATTTTTTAATATTTTATTATATTATACTGTGTAAAAATTATATAAATGTGACTAGAGGATTGATATTTTGTGATTAGTAAGTTCTATTTATCTTACAAAACCGTATCTATCAGGTAGTAAACAGTTTTCCTTGAACTAACTACTAAATATTCGATTTATAAATAAGGAATTATACTTAGCGGAAATTAATTTATTGCAGTGGGTTCATTCTTGCATTGATGGATCTGATAAACCATAAAAACTAGAAAATAATAAATGATCCTCATAAAAGTATTGAATAATTTTAATTAATCTAAATAACTTTTAAATATAACTATTTTTTTCAAAAATGTTTTTTTGCTGTAGAAATAATTTTATGTGAAGTTAATACAATTTTTGAGTCCGAATAATTGTTTATTACAAAATCACTTGAATGTTTTATTAAGGCCATTGAAACACTGAAGTCATTTGAACGAAAAGATACCAAAGTTGCATCCGCAGCATCGACAAATTTATCGTTCCTTTATTTTCTTGAAGGCAATTTGCAACAAGCGGATAAATATGCGGAACTTGCATTGAAGAATGACAGATACAATTCCGCTGGTATTGGATTATCATTGGATTTATCATTATTATTACAATTTTAATTTAATATTTTATAGTTATATTTATCGAAGGATATTCTTGTGACTTAAATTAAATTAAAAAATATTTTACTAAAATTATTGGATGGCCTAATAAACCTACCAAAAGATTTTCATTTGCATCAAATCATGTCTAACAATTAAATTTTATTTTTATGACTTTTTAAAAAAAGAAATTGACTTTATTGACTTTTGCTTACTCTAATGTGGGCCTCCCATCTATTTCAATGGTATTGAGCCTAAGGCTCTTTAGAGGGTCCACCCAAACTAAAGTCCTTAAGGGCTCCCCGATAGGCCTCTTACGGGGTCAGTGGCCTTCTGCCTCTGAGCAGTCGGTTAGCCAGTTATAAACGACCAGCCATGAAACTTGGTACCATGACCATATATACCTCTGGCTGTTACGGTGGACGCGTAACAGCCGCGAAATGGGCACTTGAACTCTCCTCTTGCTTTCGAGTAGTCGGCTGGCAGTCGGTATTGTAGGTGCGACTCTTCTTCGGTATCGTCATTTGTCTGTATCCTCGGAATACTCACAGTTGCGTCCGGTAACTGAGAGTTGGATTGGTTTGATGTCGGCTCTTCCTCTAATACTTATTTTGTCACTTTTTTGCGACACAAATGCGATTAACTTAACTACCTAAACTTTTCAGCAAAGTCTTATGTAATTATCCACAATTTTTATGTATGGCCAAACGATCTGATCAGATCAACATTAAAAATTGGATTAGTAATATAGCCTCAAAGTTAAATATAGTAATGCAATAATAGAAAGCACTACCGCTACCCAGTTATTCCTGAAACTGTATCTATGTATGTTGAAGCACTCGGGGACAAACGAGTTACTGAAAACTCATTTCAAAGCTCGAATAATCGATGAAGGAGAAACTATCACAGCCATTTTTTTCAACTTATCTCATATCAACTTTCAATAACTTTGACACCATTTGTAATGATGGAACATTTTTTATCGTGCCAAAAATTTTCAATTAGCTGTTCATCATTTCTGTGCGTAGTGGACCTGGAATGTTGCCAACATTTTTTGTTCTCATGAAGACTCACCAATATCAGTTCAGTTTTTGAGATGATAATAGTCACTCAATATTACTGAAAAAATTCTAAAATTACTATTAATTTTTTAAAATTTTCTAACTCGAAATTAATACATTTTGAAAAAAAACATAAATATTTTTAACCCGTAAATTATTTCTATAAAATATAAATAAAAATTTTATTGTAAAATATCTTTTAGAAAGGCTTTAGTGATAATGTTTAAATACGTACAAAAGGTGTCTCGATTTTCGCTATCCAGTAAGTCATAAACAGGAAATTCGTCCCGAAGAACGATGCAAATATTAATTACTGTAATGAAATTGAAACATTTAACAAGTTTCTTGGTTTAAATTTAATCCGAAAATAGGACTAAGTTTATATTTATAGAATAAATAAATTCTGCAGTGACGACTTCATTTCTGGCACAGGGTTAATTGGCATGAAGCAACTGTTTTCTCTCTATAAATATAGAATAATGTCTGGTATTTTCTGTAGGCAAGGGGAACATTTTTATTGTCAATGAGGATCATTCCATGTGTAAACAGTTTAGTTCTTGTGTCAACAATATCCCTATCCGTTAATGTTTCCCAAGTATCAAACAGTTGTGTCGTATATCGGCTGAATATTAATAAATAGTCACTTTAATGCATTGACAACATTCTGATCCTTGACTGATTGGTTTTGTCGGGATGGAAATTACCAAACTGATTTCTGGTGACCAAATATTATTTTCTGTTAATGTTTTCATTTTTATATGAAAGAAGCAAATTATTATATTTAGTTAATTATTTCTTATAATTATTTAAAATTATTATTATTGTGAGGGATTTACCCGGTAACCGTGTTGCCCCGAGAATCAGACGGCGGTGGCAGTAGCGCGCAGGGTTGATCGAATAAGAGATCGAAATCACTGTGTTGAGCTCATATTTTGAATTTATCCATTTGGTATTTGTCCAGGGGATCATCCCATCGAACTTCGACAAATTCGTCTCCGAACAGTCGATTTTGTCTAAACAGATTTTTGGGGCTTAATGAATTCAATCTGATCAAAGGTGATTTCGATTGGGATCGAGAAACAAGATGATTCTCCGCTATGCATCAATCCATTCACCTCATTGGCATTCGTATTGCCTCCAGATCGGCGCGATTTGCAGCTGTCCCTAGACGGGGTCATACTGATCTCCGAAGGCGCCGTCGACAGCACTGTCGGCAATTTTCATGAGAATCCGCTCTCGACACTTGATTCATCGCATCATTACTCATGCGATTCCCAATCGGTTCCCATTGATTGAAAATAGGACCATTCGATGAAATGTGATTTCTCGGGGTGACAAAATTACAAGAATTATCGTTGTTATCGACAAAATTTTGGGCGTTTAATAACAAATTCACCTGATTATCTTTGCTCTCCATTTCTGATATGCATTTTTAAATTTTCAACAACACTCGGTTTCAATATTTCTTTGAATGATTAAACAATAACATATTTTTCTTTGATGCTTTATTCATATTTTCCTTTTCTTTCAATTCAAATGTTATTTAATCATTATTAGGAATTTTTTATGAAATTTTTTGAAAATTTTTGAAATAATAATTGAATTCAAAGTGTCATTTTAAAATAATAAAAAACCAAGAACTAAATAAAGTTATATTAACTATGATAAAATTTCGTAAATGTTAATTAAAAAAATGAAATTATTTAATTGTCAGACATTAAAAAAAGTCAAATGGATTAAGAATACTATATTTATTTTTATTATACCGGTTTGAGATTTATGGAATAAATAGTTCCTCAAAAGTAAAAAAAAAATAAATGAATTTAATTTCGATTAAATTTGTTTAAATAAAATGTATTAGACATTTTTTTATAGTGAAATAAAAGTTGAAGAACTGATGTCGGCTTTTAGTATTGATAGTGTGAAAGATGTTCCAAAAACATAAAATTATAAGTCATTGTTATTCAAATAAAAAGATTTTTTTCGAGATAATAGAGAGAGATGAAGAAAGAGAGGAGATCAATGGGTATAAATAATGATAGTAAAAACATATAATAATAAAATAATAATAATAATAATAATAAAATTTTAATCCTGAACAGTGAACATTTTGGGAAACTCTTCTAAATTTTTGAATTAAAATCTGACTATACAACCTTTTACAAATTAATACAATAATTACAAATACAAAGTTAAATATTAAGTTACGTTAAATTAAAAATAAAAAAATATTTAAAAAGTGGTTTCAATAACTTATTATAGCTTTTAAGAAAAACAAAATACAAGATTTCAAAAATATTGAAATTTATATTTTATTTATATTTACAATTTATTTTGATATTATTGGTTTGTGCAAGAAGATTGAAAGTGTTCCTCTGAAATTTATTCAAACAAAACTTGTTTAAATATTAGGCTACATGGTTGATATTAAACAAAAGTTTTAAAAATGTCTTTATCTGAGTTTGCAGTAGAACACAACCATGAACCTAACAATTATTATTATTGTTATTATTATTATTACTATTTAAAATACCATAATATTATTAATAATTATAAATTCACAAAGATTAAAAAATACAGTTGAAGTTTCAAGTCTGCTCTAATAGCTAAAGGATTTTCATTATATATATTTAATGATTTTGGGATCGAAACAATGCTTTAAAATAGAAAATATTTTAGAAAAGATGATTATTTTATTTATTAATTTTACATAAATAATACATTATGTTAGTATTGATTAGCCATAAATTATTTTCATTTTTAATGACTAAATATCAATATTTTAAATCTAGCACTGGTAAACAAGGGAAATGTTCTTTTTCAACAAAAGGAATACGACAAAGCTCGCGAATATTATTTAGAGGCTCTACAAAATGATAGTTCTTGTGTGGAAGCACTCTACAACATGGGCTTAACGGAAAAAAAGATTGATAGATATGAAGAAGCTCTGGATTGCTTTTTCAAGCTTCACGCGATTTTGAGAAATAACGCCACAGTTATATATCAGATTGCTGATATTTATATGAAGCTAGAAGAGGTTCCCAATCAATCCATTGAATGGTAATACAACCTAAATTAGCTTAAATAATTGCTTTATACGTGATAAAAAGTAGAATTTTAGAATTTTTGAATTACTATTTGTACAGATCATACTGTTTGTATGATTTTATTAACCCGTTATTGTCCTATGTCAAGGTGCCCTCGATGTAATTTTTATACTGGTTAATTCTCCTTTAAACTCAATATTTAGGACTAAAGTAGTTTTATCTCTTTATCTCATCTCTTTATCTCTTTATCTCCTCTGTTTGCCATTCATTTTATGTACATCGTTTCTTACCTGGTATAAGCAAAATATACAATATACGTACATCAATATAGGTTGGCGTCGTACATGTTATTTATTTTTATAAATCATTATATTATATGATTGCATTTTCACTGCTACCATAATGCCATAAAAAGAATCACTAGAAACACCAAAAATAAAAATCGAAAAAAATAATCGTATTCGCTTGTCATTAAAAGAGAATTGTTTCTAAATATTAAATATACCTAATATTCGCGACCAGCGAGAAGACCGATGAGAACAAACTAAAATACTGACTAAGTAAAACAAAAGACAAACAAACAGTGTTTCATAATTATAACAAAATACGGATTCTAATAACCTATATGCAACATCATATTGTTTTATGTGTAAAACGCTTAAGTCGCGTAAAAGTGGTTGTTGCGCTTTGAAAAAAGATTGTAAATTCATACATATAGTATAAATGGAGTGGAGAACCTTGGGATTAGGATTCTAAAAGCGTGTCCATTTTACTTTAATCGGTCCTTTTATATCAATCAATGGTCCTTTCGCGATATTCTGTTTCACGGCGAAACATAATTTATTTTAGAAAGAAAATTCTAGTGTTAAATATTGCGAAAGAACCATTAATATATATAAAAAAGTGAAACTTTCCCCCCAATCCATCTCGCAATCTTTGACGAGAAACAACACAACCGATTTCAAGCACATCTTCATTTTCTTTTATTCCGCTTAAATAAAACCAATAAAATCATTTTCAGAAAATCAAAAAACAATACAAAGTTCGATGTTATTTTACCGATTTCTATTTTCAAACGTTATATCGATAAAATACATTTGAAATTTTCCATTTAAATATTTATCGTAATTCTATGTCGAATCAAATTACAAATCCTTTGTTATATCAATGAAATTCTCAAACAAGATTATTTTTCAAAATGATGATTACATAATCAATTATGCAATTACTGTTTCACGTAAACACTTTCAACGAAGTTGATGAGTCACTTGATTAGACATTAATTGCTGGATTAACCGCTTTAATTATTGATGCCTCACACAAGACTCATTCCCAATAATTTTAAAAATTGCTGCATAAAACTAGACAAGCTCGTTTAATTAATGTGATGCGACTTTTAAAAAGGTTTCGGTATTGGCATTTGAAAATTGACAAACTTTTAATGTATTTTGGGTTTTTCCTATTGATATACATATTATTCCATTTGTAGAAAGCAGAGTCAATGGAGAACCCCTTTTAGTTTGTAAAATAAGGACTGACATGCATTTCTTCAGAATCTGATGCAACTTTTTACTTCTATTCACTCTGATTTCCGTTGGTTTATTGTGATCAGTGAAGTCGCTTATTCTGGTCTCTCTCGTCATCTTCATCATAGACCTGAGTGGTTGCTTCCATATGTTTCTAGAACGGACTTTTTCAATACCTTAGTTCGAACTTATCAGAGTCGTACATTTTCAGATTTTTTCTGACATTTACTGTATCTTAAAACTTGTTTAGAACCATAGTCACCCTGCTCCTGTCAAATGGTCCTTCCCCCGTAAAACTTATGAAAAATTGTAAGACTTTAAGAAATTTTCTTATTATTTTGCATACAAATGAAAATATAAAGTTAAAAGTACTATCTTTAAGTCAACATGTCTACATTTTGTAAAAATTAAAAATATCCTAAACTTCTGTACTAAATTCTTAAATTTAGGGAGCCGTTTTTAATAGTACTCTGTACACACGTGTACAATTGTGTAGACATATACTTCAACAATCCACGAGTCATTGGACTTAGTAAGTCAATTTGGCTGTTTGAAAATTGACCATTGGTCGTTATTGTGTTTTGCAAGCATTCCAACTATTTAGTGTTTCCAATTATTCTCCTTCAATTTCTCAAACCTTTCAAAGAGTTTTCTTTGTAAATTCTGTACATTGTGCATCAGAGACATTACTTGTGAAAAACTGATTTGTATCTTAAAAGTAAAATATTTAAATTCATATGAGCTTTTATAGTACTAAAGTCTCGTCCTAAAAGTGATTAAAAGAGCAATAGTATTTGTGTTTTAATTGGCATTCTGATATTTATTTATTTTATTTTTTAATTTGAACAATCAAATTGATATAATCTTAAAAGCATTTATTCATTAAAATCGTTTTTTGTACAAATAACACTTTCATAATTATGCGATATTTGATAATTCGTAAAGTATCATTAAAATTCATCACTTCGTTAAGGTTTATGCAGCTTCACGGATTAATTCCGACTGATGCGAAGTTGCTTCAGAGATTAGGAGAAATTTATGACGAAGAGGGCGACAAATCGCAAGCGTTTTCCGTTTACGTTGATGTTAGTTGTCATATACATTTTTGTATTTCTTTTTATTTATTGATTTTGTTATCCTTTTTTCTTAATGAATGTTTTTAAATTTTTTCTTTAGAAAAAGATGTACGTATTTGTATTATCTATTTATGATAAATATGTGAAGAATTTTATTCCAGAATTAAAAAAAAATACTATTTCTATATTTTTAAAAAAAATTCTATTTGATAAATAAATAATTAAAATTAAATAAAAAAACATCGGTACGAAAAGTTACCTTCTTCTTTAAAAAGGATTTGAATTAATAAACGATAAAAGGAATTTCTCTTAATATTTTACTGAAAATGAAACGTGATAAAAACTAATAAATACGAAATACATTAGTTTTTATGACAATATATTTTGATAGATCAATCGTCGTCAAATTATTGACTAATTTTGTGATTCACATTGGATATTTGAATACATAAATTGGATTATCTAGTCGATGGCGTGAAGTCAAACTAATCAAAAATGTTCAATGAGATAGTTTTACGACACGAACGTCTGAACATTGTGTTAAGAACATTGACGAAATTTTCATTTGAATTTTTATTATTATCACATTTAGATTTATTACAACTCTCAGAAGATCTTTCACCCTTTGACATCGTTCTAATTGGTTTTGTTATATCTATTTTTAATCATGATTATTCGAACAATTTTTCTAAATCTTTTTAAAATATTTAATTTCTAAAAATATTAGTTAAAAATAATAATTTTAACCATTTCTTTATAAAAAAACTCAAAATAATAAAAATTTTATAGAATTGTTAAAAAGAAAAGCATTAAATCTAAATAAATGCTTTTCTTTTTAAAAAATATTAAACTTAATTTTAATTGATAATTTAAAAAATATAAACTGATCAAATTATTATTTTAATTGTGTTCGAATAGCCAATCACTGTAAATACAGAAATACATCTGGATGAGAGAATCACCATTCTAAGATGATCATACTCAAATCAGCATACAGCATCAATACATTCACACATTCAAACAATTTACGATATTCCTCACACATTGATTTTAACACAATGGGACAAAATTAGCAATTCTTCATGAAAATTTTTAAAATGGTATATTTGATTTATCAATACTTTCAACGTATTTCCAAAAGTTGAATACGACTACCAAGAATAATAAATGAAGACTTTTGTCATTTTTCTTTAATATTCATAATTTAATGTTCATTAAATCTGTCTAGTAAAGTATGTATACTGCTGTCAGGTTGTTTTATATATATTCCAGTTTCATAATGTTGGCATTTTCTTTCAACAAACTCATAAAAGAAACATAGTTTTAGAAAACTGTTGAAAGAATTGATAAAATAAGTTTCTTGTTAAATCAAAATGGTTATTGTGATTTTTTTCCATTAAAAATTAATAAATTAAACGAGGTTTAAATATTTTTGAAAGATAATTCTAAATATCAGAATGATGTTTCTTTTGACTGTTCTAAAAAAGAAATCCGAGCGACATTTTATAATAATACAACACTGAAATGTTAATTTAAAGTACCTTATTCTAAAAGATTTAAAAACTTTAAAATTGGGACAATAAAAGCAAATGATAATAAATTAAATTTAAAAATTATATCATAATTTTAAATTAAAATATAATAAAAATATTTCACCTTTAAAACTATGTTCTGGTATTGTTTACGAATATACGGTTCGATTTAACATACCTTGGAAAGATTGCCCTCTGTCTTCTCTGTAAACGAATTCAAGACATGAACGAAAAAATGGTAACAGTGATTTAATAAACATTAGAAAAATGTAAATGTGATATAAAAATTGATAATCCAACATTAATAGATCATTTTGATAGCTATTGGGAAAGAGTGACCCTTTGTAAAGCATTGTTAATTATGTCACATTGTCTTAAAGTACTTATTCAAACAATAGTCTTAACTAACGCTTATTGAGAATTTATTGATTAGTATGATTTGATGCATTCGATTACATAATCATAATGTCGAATTAATGTACAGGTGCGTCAAATGAAGTCAGTGATCTGACGGTGACGGTTGATCCGTCTAAATATATTGTCATAAAAATATATACTAAAAAATCAATGTGCTTCTTTTTTATTAAAAAATCTTCCTCTGTATAGAAAAGAAGTTATTTAAAAATTTTCATTTTCTTTATCCTTAGAGGTTTCGAAACAGAACGATTGTATTTCATCAAAAAATATTAATTTTCCACCAAAAAATATTAAAATAAGGAAAACTTTTTTTTAAAAAACCGCGTCAACTGTTAACAGAATTTGAGCCTAATTTTTTTGGTCTCAAAATATTTCGAAAAAAATTTTATCTTTCATTTGTATATGTTTTACCAATAAAAATAAATTGATATTTATAATATTATTTGTAGTAAAAAAATTTTTGTCATAAAAATAAGAAATTAATTAAATGACCTGAAATACAGCTTTACATGTCCCTAAAATTGTCTCTGTTTTATCAATTAAGCTTGAATAAATGACAAACGATTAATAAAATTAACCATTTATTAAAATAATTCAGTCATTCAAATACTATCCCAGCAATCTCGAAGTCATAGAATGGCTGGGTGCCTATTACATTGAATCCCAATTTTGTGAAAAAGCAATTAGTTATTTCGAACGAGCGGCCCTGATGCAGTAAGTTGATATTGGGCCACAATCCCCAACATGTACTTCTTCATTACTTTGCAGACCCAATCAAGTCAAATGGCTCCTTATGATCGCTTCGTGTCATCGTCGAAGTGGCAATTATCAACAGGCTCTGGAAACGTACAAATCTATCCATAGGAAATTCCCGGAGAATATTGAATGTAATTATTAAATTATTCATTTAGCAATTCTAATAAAATGTGTATTCTTGTGTGAATTTTATCACATTATTTTGATTATTCTTAAATTAAGAAATATTTTAAGATTTTTTAATGTATTCTAAAATTTGTTAAAAGAAATTAATAAACTATTAATTTAATTACCTTAAATATTTGTACTATTCACTCTTTTCGATTTGACCTCATATTTGTATTGAATCATATCCTTTCTATCAGTCAAAGATTTTTAGTTCGGGTACTTCCTTTACAATTTAGACATTCTGGTCATAATTGAAGATCTTATAAGATTTGAATGTTTATGAATAATTATTTCTTACAACTCTTTTATATCCATTCATACATGTTCTTTCTATTCCCGATCTTCCAGTTTATTGTAAATAAAAAATTAAATAAATAAATAAACCTTTAAATAAATAGCTTCTGATTTTTCTATGATTTTTTAATAATTAGTTTTGAATCAAAGAAGAATGTAAGAACACATATTCAATTTACGAAAATAAGATTGTTTTCTTGACCACATGGGATCTAAAATACCAAAAATAAGTACAGAAAACATCAACGATGAACAAATATATTTTTCATTGTTCATCTTAAGTGTTTTAATATGTATTAAAACTACACAAAATTGCACTAAATTACAAAATATTATAATTAATTCTTAAAATATTATAATCATTAAAAAAGGTATACTCATTTTCGTAAAAAAGAACTCCTTTTCACTATAAAGTCCTACGTTTATTAAATATTTTTGTAGAATATTCATTTTTCAAGAAGACTGTAAATTTACATTGTTTATAAATGTCAAATAAGAATTCTATTAAAAAAGTTATTAATATTTGTTAAATTTTTTTTCTAATTTTAAATTTAATTAAGGATATGATTAAAAAATTAAATATTAAATATAAAAGGTACTTTCATAAATTTCAAAAAATAGTAAATATATTATAAAATGTTTTCTTTAAACGCAATATTAAAAAAAAGCATAAAATATTTCTTTTAAAAAACAAAATTATAAAAAAACATTACTTACAAAATTTATAAATATAAACAAACGCCATTTAAAATATATTTTATGAAAATTTCACAAAATTTGATTTTCGTGCAAGCATTTTAAAAATTATTGGGAGAGAGTTTCGAGTGAAGCACTGTTGATAAAATGATGTGATACAAAAATCAATGTTCAAACAGCACTCTCAACTAATTTGTAAAGAGTTTTCGATTAGACTTACGTAAGTGATTGAATAATCATTCATTAAAGCAATAAAAAAAGAACATAATCAGTGATGATGACGGTCAAACCATCGAAATATATTACCGTATTTATCGGATTATAAGTCGCACTCGCATATAAGTCGCATCCCATTTTTTTAAAAACTTTTGAAATTTAAATTCAACAGCGTATAAGTCGCATATTTTTGTGACTTGAAAACTTGAATTGAAAACTTATTTTAAATAATGCCAATGAAGAAATCATTAAATTTAAATTAATAATATTTTCGAAACATTTGAAATAATAGATGAGGAAGATTTTAATAGATTCGAAGAAATCGATTAATCTTAAAATAACATTATTGGTTTTGTTTTTATATATTGATGTTTTTATTTTTATATAAGTCGCACACGCGTATAAGTCTAACCAATTTTTTTTTAATTTTCATACTTTTTTTCATATAAGCCGCGGTTTATAGTCCGATAAATACGGTATCAAAAAATATATTTTTAAATGGCGTTTATTTGTTTCTACTAAAAAATTGCCATCTTTTTCAAGTTTATTTAAATTTAAATATACGTTAAAATAATAATTGTCATAAATATTTTCATGAAAATTTTAAAATTAAAAAATTAAATATTATTTTGAATTGTTTAAAATTTTAAAAAAATGAAAAATTATTTGAAAAATAGAGATCGTTGGATTGGTTATTAAATTAGGAAAATTTTAATTGAAAATAGTTTATAATAAATGTATAAATTGAGTAAAAAATGATTTCTGAAATTGATGTTACAACACCTCTCACATCATGTAACTTCAAAAAATTAAATTAAATTACAAAATATTATAACTGAGTCTTAAGATATTATAATAATTGAAAAAGGTATACTCGTTTTCTTAAAAGTAAATCATTTTCAATGTAAAGCCATACGTTTATTAAGTATTTTTATAGGATATTCATCGTTTCTTTCAAGGAGATTGTAAATTTACTTTTTTTATAAATCTCGTAAAATAAAATAAAGAATGAAATAAAGAATTATTGATATTCTATTATTTTTATATTTCTTCATTTTTTTGATTATAAAAAAATAGAGTTGAAAATGATTTTCTCAATTTTATGACCCCCAATGAATTATTGCTCAAAAAATCACTCATCATATTTTTGTTTTAGGTTTACAATTTCTCCACAAAATCTACAGTGATATGGGATTACCGGAAGCAGAAGAGTATTATAACCGATTAAAGAAAGCGGAAAAGCAAAAAGAAGTTCGCGAGAAAAGATTATCTGCTGGTATGGCCAGACGAAACAGTCTTATAGGTTCAAGTAATTTAAGAGTCGCTGGAAGTAGAGATAACTCAGCAAGCAGTGGAGGTATAATATTCAACATGTCTTTACACATTTACAAATATTTAATGAAAATTATTTTTTATAAGAATAAATGTAAAAGGTTTTAAATCAATATAATTTCATCTCAAATTACAATTTTCCTTCATAAAGGATCATTGTTTTTTGCAAAATGTTGATATTCTTCGCGTCTATCATGAAATAGCTGAAAATGCTTTTAATTATTTGTGTATACCGTATAGTCCGGCACATATAAGGAATTTATGCTAAATCCTAATTTTCTCTTTACAATTTAATTTCATTATATATATATATATATATATTAGGCTGAACCAAAAGTATTTTCGTATTGTCTACGTCTCTTTGTTCAATTGCTTCTTATTACCAAATAAAGATATTTTATATACATGTGTTATGTTTTTAAAGCTCTTGAACTGCTCTATCACAATATATATTAAAACTTCTTATTAGTCCTTAATATAATTTTTATGGTCTTTTAGAAAAATCATGGAAA
Source organism: Girardia tigrina (assembly GCA_001938485.1). Taxonomy (NCBI): domain Eukaryota; kingdom Metazoa; phylum Platyhelminthes; order Tricladida; family Dugesiidae; genus Girardia; species Girardia tigrina. Next base: position 57,617 of record MQRK01218860.1, read on the forward strand.
TTTTTGAAATTCGTGTTCTTTTACGCCATTACTGGAAACATGGCTTAAACGCAACTGCAGTAACAAAGAAAATATGCGAAGTTGAAGACGATAATGTGGTCTCAAATCGTACTGCACAAAATTGGTTCAAAAGGTTCAACGAAGGCGACATTGACCTCGGAGACAAGGCACGTTCAGACCGACCTATCACCGTAGATTCCGGAGTAATTCGTGAAGCCGTCGAGACAAATCCGTCAATAAGTACTTGCAGATTGTCGGCCGATCACGATATTCCTCAAACATCCATAGTACGACACATTCACGCTCTTGGCAAGGTCAATAGACGATGTCGAGAAGTGCCTCATGAATTGACACAAATTCAAGCCGAAAAGCGTTTCGAAACTTGTCAAAAATTGCTTGAAAATCGGCGCGATGACCGTTTCATTCGTCGAATTGTAACTTGCGATGAAAAGTGGGTTTACTTCAGTAATCCAGACTAACAAAATCAATGGTTTGACCCCGCACAAATGGCGAAACCGGTAGCGAAACGAGATCGTTTTCCTACAAGAAAGGCACTTTTGTGTGTTTGGTGGAATTTCGAAGGCGTGATTCCCTTCGAGCTGGTTCCAAATGGTCGTACCATCGACGCTGACCTTTACTGCACCCAACTTGATCGAATGTATGTAGCACTTGGCGAGAAATACCCCGCTTTGATCAATCGAAAGCGAGTTCTTCTACAACAGGACAATGCAAAACCGCACACCGTCAAATAAACAAAGGAAAAAATCAAAAATCTCGATGCCTTTGAACTTCTTCCACACCCAGCGTATAGTCCGGATCTTGCGCCATCCGACTATCACATTTTCCGCTCTATGGCACACTTTCTTCGTGGTCGCAGCTTCAATAATCTGACCGAGGTCGAAAACTGGTGTCACCAGTTCTTCGCTTCTAAGAGCAAGGATTGGTACCGCAGCGGGATCGCACAACTTGCCCATAGATGGGTTCAAGCTATAGATTCAAATGGCCTTTACTTTGAAACTTAAATGTTTTTTATTTGTTGTAAAATTATGTTTAAATTTTTAATAAAAAATACGGAAAGACTTTTCGTTCACCTTAATAAATAACTTTGAACTCTATACACCGACAAACTGATCAACCGACACTATTGGATTTTGGTATAAATAATTAAAAATATATTAAGAATAATTATTATTATTTTAATTACATTTTATTCAACATTATTTTCATATATTTTTATTATTTACATTTTTTTGATAATTCTTAATTAAATGACAAATAACATTTAAAATTGTTAGAATATTTCCCTATTTATTTCCGGAGATCCATTTACATCTTTTATCGCCTGTTGGAAAATATTATATTAACTCTTGATCAAATATGTCATATTGATGAATAAATATAAAACTACATTCTTAAATTCAGATTTTATTTCTTTATAAATATTAACTCATTACAACAAAATAATATTGTTCTTTTAAAATGATTATACCTAATAATACATATCAAAATTTAATTTTCTTGGAACTTAGAATGAACGGTTTATGTTGGATATACAGTTTTATACTCTTTGGTGTGTAGCAATATAGATATTTTTATGTAGAATATGAGGTGTCACGTCAATTCAGCGCGGGCGATTTAGCGCGCTACAATTCAGTGCGGACAATTCAGTGAGGTGACAATTCAGCGAAGCGACAATTCAGCGAAGCGACAATTCAGCGAAGCGACAATTCAGCGAAGCGACAATTCAGCGAAGCGACAATTCAGCGAAGCGACAATTCAGCGAAGCGACAATTCAGC
>MQRK01218860.1:64624-89117 GCA_001938485.1 Girardia tigrina
AAAATTTATCAGAACCGCTGGAGGATACCGGAACAGCTGAAATTTGTGAAAAAGTTCGTTATGATAAACTAAAGCTGGGATGGAAAAAACTTAAAGAATTGGAAAATGTTATTGAATATTTGATGTTCATCAAGTTTAGAATGCAATTTAATAATTTTTTAAGGAAGGAAGTTAAATTTGGGAAAACAATAACTGATTATTTTAAAAAAATTGGAATAAATTTTATTTAGTTTTTCGATGTTTTTTAATTTTTGGGTGGTTTTTGGTTTTTGGGGCAAAATTTGATATTTTTTGTCCCAAAAGCGAGGGTGGACTATATAGGTAATTTTACTTCTCACTAAGCAATTCTAAAAGTAAAATTATTTAATTTTTAATTCAACCCTTTGTGAATTCGGTCATTAAATATATCAAGCTTGGATTCAAATAATTAATGAATTGCAGGTTTTCATCGACGATAAAGTAAACATTTTTTTTAAACATAGGAAGTCGTGAAAACAGCGCTAAGCAAAGTCGTAAGAGTCATAAAAACATGCAATCAGCTTTGCAAGATCTGGACGCCGAACTGCAGTCCATGAGTGAAGGAGGAAATCTTAATCCTTCTAACATCACGTATTCGGATCCGCTTGGTCCCGAAGCTGAAAGACCGAAAACGGCCAGTCGAGGTCGAAATATACACGATGAGTTCGCCGATGCAGAACTCGATGATAATATGTTACCGGACTGATTGACGATTTGTCTCATGAACATTAATAAATAAATTTTTGATTTCATTAAGTGATTCATTCAGTTATTTATTTTTTTGGTTTTTTTTCGGTCTTTTATTAAATGTTTTTTTTGTTCGAAAATCAGAAACAAATAACAATGTCGATGTTTAATAACGGCAATTAATCAATTTTCAGTTCTGTGACAGAAATAATTAATGGATTCTCTTTTATTTCCATAAATATTATTCATCAATCTTTGTGGCCGTTTTCAGAGCTCTTAATGTACTAATAGGTTCTGTGAAAGAGTGAGCGACAATAAATCATTGGCATTGTTCCCTGTAAATTGAGATCGATTGAGTCGTCTGTGACATATCGTGGTACCATCTGTTGAACTGATCCGTTCTTGGAGCTACTTCCATCAGCCCTTCCTTGACATCCACTCGTTATTCTGCTACATGACACAAATATTCTTTGTACTTATTATCTTTCTTTTCGTCCTTTGAAAGAACTATTGTAGATCTCTCAGTGACACTATCATTAAAAAACACTCATAAATTCACCCATCCATCGATTAACGTGGCTGGTACATTCCCAGAATAATAGCGTAAATCGAAACGCAGAATCTAAACAAAAATTTGAGGATTTGTTCTCGAAAACTTAAAATCGTGGTCATCGAAACTTGGAACTCATTGAAAACAGAAAACGCATTCAAAAATCAGCGTAAATTTTTACAGACTATTACGAACATGAAGTTTTAATGATAAGATACACAAACTACAAATATCCTTATATTCCTGGCTTGTTCTCTCTCGCTGTCAACTTCATTTAGGTAATTAATTGCTGGTTTTTATTTTTCGTATTTTTTTCATAAGTTAATTATACTGAACACAATAGTTGTTTACTTCTGGGAAATTTAACAGCACGCTAAAATTTGGATCAATACTTAAAATTGAGTTTATACATTTTCTAGAAAAATGAAGAGCGTCCCCGAATGTCTTTGTAGTGAACGCATTTTCCTCAGTAGCTTCGATAACAAAATCGGTTTCCGGATCAGTTCAATTACTAAACTTATTACATTCTTCTTCATCTGTTTCCTGTTCTGTAAAATATTCTCTTACATCGTCACCATTCAAACCAGTAAAACCATCTAATTCTTGTGACATATCTTTAATACCGAAAATTTCGCATCCACGGTTGGAATTAGATTACCTCAATCATTGTTTCTTCAAACTAGCGTTTAGGGTAAATCTTTTTTTTCAAATTTCAATAACTTTATCTACTTTATCCAATATGTAATCTTAAGTTCGCCTGATATAATAAGTTTTGAAAGTGGTTATTTTACCTTGATTTAAAGACTCTATTAAAAACAAAGTGTTAAATGTGATGCCTTAATTTTTGTGGATGATCTGCAGCATTATCTAAAAGTAGTAGCACGTTGGATGGCAGTTGTTTGTCATGTAATTTTAAGCTTTTTGGACAAAACATTTGTGAAATTAATCAGCCAACAACGACGCAGGCATCTAAGCTCTTTAATGAGCTCTTTAATGAGATTATGTATCGAGTACGTTTTTCTAATTTTTCGAATCCCCTTTTGTTGACCTAAAAATCTAATTTTAATGCAATTTTCCTAGTTTTATTTCATAATGTGTCGTAATGTTACAGCAATATATATCAGTTAGTCGGTTTTAGGAAAGACGTTTCGAATTGGTTCCGAATTGTGGCGCTATCACCTCCGAACGTGTTTCTAACAAGTTGAAGTATAAGTATCCGGCTCTTATCAGCCGAAAGAACGTCTTGATGCAGCAATATAATGCTAAGCCGGACACATCTAAGAAAATCATGGACAAATTCCAAGAAATGGATGGAGCCTAGGTTCTGCAGCATTCATCCTACAGTCCAGACTACAACTCATCTGATTATGGTCTCTTCTATTCAATGCAACATTTGATGAAAGGTTGCAAAATTCAATCAAAGGATGAAGTCAAAGAAGCATTCTACCTATTCCTCGATTCAAAGAAGCTAAAATGGTACTACTAGCAGATCTTTTAGCTAGCATATCGATGGCAAATGGTTGTGGATAATGATGGCATGTACTTTGATGAATAATTTTTGTCATGTAAATTATGAACTGTTAATTTAAACTTTCATCTCGCCAGAATAATTTATTATTTTTTTAATTTAAAAGGTAAAATATTTTAATGTTAATATGCCTTTTAAATATTTTAAAATTAAAAATGATGTAATAAAACAACTATTAAAAAATCAAATACGTATTTAAAAATAAAATATTTTTTTAATGTGTTCTTTTAAATATCTTAAAAAAATAAAAATAATATAATAAAAGAAAATCATAAAAAAATTAAGTATCTATTTAAGAATAAAAAATATTTTTTTTAATGTATCTATTAAATATCTTAAAATTAAAAATGATAAGAAAACCATTAAATGTTAAATATTTATTTATAAATAAAAATATTTTTACAATTTATATATTTTAATAAAAGTTATGAAACAATTTTAAATAAATTTTAAAATAAATTTTTAGTTTTAATGTGAAAAGTTTTTTAATAAATTTACAAGATTTTAAAAATTGAATCGAAAAGAATTTAATAGATTAATTTGTGACGAGATAATTAAATTAACAGATAAATTTGTTTAAATATGTGAATTGTTATATAAATAAATTTTGGTGTTAAAATAATGAATTCAGATATTGATGTTGCAACCACTTCTCACATAAATAATATTTTGCAACAAAATATATTTTTTCTATGGTGTATTTAGACTTTTAGGCCAACCTAATAGTTCACGAAGTTTAAGGATCACGTTCCGTTGTAATTTAATTATTTCCTTAGTAATTAGACTAACAATTAATTATTTCTAAATTAAATTGAAGTGCTTAAATGAGAAATAGAGCATTTACAAAATACATTTTGAACAAATAGATATAACAATGAAAGTATATAAAATTCTTAACATTTATTATGATCATGATTATATATCTTGTCCATTTGGTTTACATGAATATGGAAACGAACATGTATTTATAGTAATTTTTCGTGTACACCATATTAATTTTCTTACGAAAACTTCTAACACAACACTTTGTTTCTAAAGAAAAGAAAAAAATCAAAAAGTTTCACAAAATGCAAGTTACATTATGTCATGACATGAATGTATGAAATGTCAACACAAATTTTATTTAATAAAATGCACAAGCATTATAGCACGATTCTCGCTGATTGAACTGAGGAAATTCTGGTTTGCAATTATATGATAATTTCTTGCGTTTTCTTTCACGAACTCCTTGTCCGCAACGAGAGGAACACGATGACCATTCAGACCAATTCGAGTACTTGCATTTTGTGATTGTTTTTTGCATTGAACATTTCTCTAACTGACAATTTCTTGAATCATTTAACTCTTCGTTGCATTCTCCTTCTTTCTCGATGACTGAACGAAATCTTGTTTGTAAAGTTCTGCAGTCATCTTCACAAGATGTCCATTCTGACCACTGGGAATATTGACAACTTGATTTAGCTGCTACAGGTTGAGTCGGCCAATTTGTCGATTGAGATTCCATACTTAAACAAACTCTGAAGAGGAAAAATATATGAATACAAATTGAAAAATATCATTCGAACAAAGAGAACTATATAAAAAACGAATATTTTAAATGATACAAATAATTTTAATCCTTATTAAAAAACAGATATGTAAAAAAACGTCCGTCTGTGAATCCGCTCTCAGAAATAAAACGAAAGAATTAAAAATAATATACACAATATTTGTCTAAAAAGTGTGTTGGTTTGTTTGTTTGTTTGTCAGTCACGCTTTTCAATGTGAAATTGCGGACGAACCAGAGTGAATCCATTTAAGATCGTGGTTAATCTGAATAGCCCGCATCAAAACAATTTTGTCAGTGTAGCGCCTTTGTCGAAAGACGCCCGGAAGCCGATGAAATCGATCGAAAACCGTTCAAGTCGTAAAATGGTTAAATTACCACCGATTTCGAATAATGACGATTTTGATGATTCCTACACGGATTTTCGTGAAAAGTTTTATGAAATTATCATTAAATACTATTTTATTAGATAAATGATGAAGTTTATCACTTATTCACTAATTATTTTGCTAAAAATCGATTTTGTAGAAATTACAAATTTTCGTTATTAAGAAATAGTATCAACAAATAAAATGCAAAATGGCGGAGGAAGCGGACGTGGTCAATAGCCCGCATCAATACAATTTTGTCGGAGTATATATGCTGATAAAATGAGAAATATTGGATGAAAAGTTATTGAATCCGCGTAAAGTTGAGATAGCTCTGCGCAGTCCGCATCGAGAAGGTTCTGTCTGTACAGCGCCTTTGCCGAAAGGCCCTGGGAGCCGATTTAATTGACTGATTCTTAAATTAACTCAGAATTCAAAACAATTAATAATAAAGTATAATAATTACGATTTAAAAATTAAAACAGAAACTTTCAAAGTCGAAAATTCAGCTCACCAGTCATGTATGACGGGTATTTTTCTAGTGATTTAATAATTATCTTAGTATCAATAAACTGTTAAAACGGTAGGAATAAAAAGCTATCGTTAATGACGCAAAAAATGTTAAACTGATTGGAGAGATAATCTATTAAAATAGTTACTTCGATTACGAACTTTGATATTGATTGCTTGACGTTTTTTATTTGATTGAGAATGTTTTTCTTTATAAGTAAGCCAACTTGGTTTTCGATATTTCTATCAGTATCTGATTGAAAATAAACAAAGGCACTTTGAATTAGAATTTGGATTGTATAATTTTGCTTCTATTCTCAGTAATTTAGATTGCTCACGAAAATGATTGTTAATCTTTCTGAGATCGAACAGAATTGTCGTTTAGGGTTTCTTTGTTTTTAAATTTTTTAAACTTTCTTATTAATTATTTTTTTCCCTGTGAGCAAAATTATATTGCCCTGTTGGTACATAAAATACACAATAAAAAATTAAAAATTATATTTGCCTAACAGAGTTCGACCCGCATTAAGCATGGATATCAAAAATGATTGTTTGATTTACCAGTTAGATTTTAAATCGGTTTACTGGACATTAATTATTTTTAAATTTATTTTTTTGCATAATATACACTACTCATAATTTATAAATAGATCTTTATATGCTAATATTGTTCAGGAACTCCGATGGGACCGTTTTGTTCAAATTTGGAGTACTTAAAATGTTTTTTGATCAAATGTTCAGATTATCATTTATTGTCATTGAAAATGAGAAAATGTGCAAAGTTTGGAGAAATTGATTGAGTAAAAGGTCTTCCGAAATAGGTTTCCAAAATCCATAAATACATACATATATAAATACATATAGAAAAAGAGAAAACAAGCTAATAAAAAGAATGTAATTATATAAAAATATCAATAGTTACTATCATCTAATTAATAAAATATTTGTTATATCTAAGGATTAAAATATGTAATTTAACAGTTCTATAATATATTTTTAATTATTATGTTAGAAAATCTAATAAAAAATACAATTAATTTGTTGAAAAATTATTTCAAAACTAAAATCTATTTTTTTTATATGCGGGTTATACATCAGTGCGATTTATGCATCAAAAGCATTTTAAAAATTTAAAAAATGTTTAAAAATTCATACCTGTGGGTTATATACCAGTGCGGATTATCTGACGATAAATACGGTATTATTTATATTATAGAACTTGGGGCCAATCGTTTGATGGCGGCGGATTAATGAATTGCTCATCAAACGGTACTGGGCCAGAGAGACCACTTTGTGACAATAAAAATCAAACAAGGTAACAAAGTACACATGTAGATCACTACAGTAATGATATCGGTAAGGTCTTTGAAATAGAAATATTGGGGTACATAGATAAATTATTAATATTATCTGTTTATTAATATATATTTTAGCAACTTTAAATATTTATAATATTTGTGAAATATAAAAATTTGCTATATAAAAATATATAAATTAAAATTTTAGAGAAAATAAAATAAAATATCATATTTGTTTTTCTCAAAAGACTCCACAAATTTGTCTGTTTGTTCTCGGGCAACAGAAACAATAAAGTCAATAGAACGAATCTCGACATTTATATTGAAACATTTAATTTGTAATAATATATTTGCAACGTTATTAATAAAACGCTTTTGTATAAATGAATATAATTGTTTTTTAAAATTTTATTGTCTCGGGATTTTATTAAATTATTAAACTATTTTTATCAATAGAAGTATTATATACATAAAAATATTCATACATCTTGATAGCATGAGCCAAACGCAAATCGTATTAATATTTTACAAATTTAATATTAGGGTGAACCAAAAGTCTTTTCGTATTTTTTATTAAAAATTTAAACATAATTTTACAACAAATAAAAAACATTTAAGTTTCAAAGTAAAGGCCATTTGAATCTATAGCTTGAACCCATCTATGGGCAAGTTGTGCGATCCCGCTGCGGTACCCATCCTTGTTCTTAGAAGCGAAGAACTGGTGACACCCATTTTCGACCTCGGCCAGATTATTGAAGCTGCGACCACGAAGAAAGTGTGCCATAGAGCGGAAAAGGTGATAATCGGATGGCGCAAGATCCGGACTATACGCTGGGTGTGGAAGAAGTTCAAAGGCATCGAGATTTTTGATTTCTTCCTTTGTTTATTTGACGGTGTGCGGTTTTGCATTGTCCTGTTGTAGAAGAACTCGCTTTCGATTGATCAAAGCGGGGTATTTCTCGCCAAGTACCGCATACATTCGATCAAGTTGGGCGCAGTAAAGGTCAGCGTCGATGGTATGACTATTTGGAACCAGCTCGAAGTGAATCACGCCTTCGAAATTCCACCAAACACACAAAAGTGCCTTCTTTGAGAAACGATCTCGTTTCGCTACCGGTTTCCCCATTTGTCCGGGGTCAAACCATTGATTTTGTTGGTCTGGATTACTGAAGTAAACCCACTTTTCATCGCAAGTTACAATTCGACGGATGAAACGGTCATCGCGCGGATTTTCAAGCAATTTTTGACAAGTTTCGAAACGCTTTTCGGCTTGAATTTGTGTCAATTCATGAGGCACTTCTCGACATCGTCTATTGACCTTGCCAAGAGTGTTAAGGTGTCGTACAATAGATATTTGAGGAATATCAAGTTCGGCCGACAATCTGCAAGTACTTATTGACGGATTTGTCTCGACGGCTTCACGAATTACGCCGAAATCTACGGTGATAGGTCGGCCTGAACGTGCGTTGTCTCTGAGGTCAATATCGCCTTCGTTGAACCTTTTGAACCAATTTTGTGCAGTAAGATTTGAGACCACATTATCGTCTTCAACTTCGCATATTTTCTTTGTTGCTGCAGTTGCGTTTAAGCCCTGTTTCCAGTAATGGCGTAAAAGAACACGAATTTCAAAATTTTCTATGATTTTTCTAAAAGTCCATAAAAATTATATTAACGACTAATTAGAAGTTTTAATATATATTGTGATAGAGCAGTTCAAGAGCTTTAAAAACATAACACATGTATACAAAATATCTTTATTTGGTAATAAGAAACAATTGAACAAAAAGACGTAGAAACTACGAAAAGACTTTTGGTTCACCATAATATATAAAATTTTAAAATAATAAACGTTTTAATATACATTTGGATAATCTAAAAAAGTTTCCGTTACTTAAAAAAAAGAAAAATATTTAAAAAGACAAACTGAAAACATTTTTTGTTTATTCATTTTGTATTTATTAAACATTTACGAGAAATTATTTACCTGTTTTGGCAACAAATTCGACGAAATATTTCTCTATGTCAATAGAAAAACTCTAAGGGTGTATAATAATATTTAAAAAATAATAAAATAAAATTATTTTAAAATATCTTTCAAAAAAATAAACAACGATATCCGATATAACAATGAATATAACAGAGAAGGAAAAGGAAATATTGTAAAATAAATTAATCTTGTTAAAATAAAAAATGCATCTATGAAAATTCATATCCATATTTCTATAATTATGTGAAATAAAAATGAATAATTTTAATGCAATATTTTTATTAATTTTAATATTATTATTATTATTATTATTGTTTATTAATATGTGTTTGTATTCATTTTATCTTCTCGGTGCCAATTTTAATCAAAGCCTTTGAATCAATGAATTAATTCATCTTCCTGTTAGGCAATAATTATTGCAAAAAATCTTTTATATGTAAAATTCTTATTATTCTTTTTTGAAAATATTAAATCGAAATTTGTGTAATACAAGTTTAATTTTTTAAAAGTAATAAAAAATAATATTTAATTTTAAAAATCAAAAAATAGTCAAAAAAGTTATTAATAATTTCTTTCAAGTATGAAAAACGTATATTAATAAATCCATTCCAAAAATTATTCTCTCAATCCATTACTTAAAACGAAGACGATTTTATTAATTTCTAACTTAATCAAAAATTAATTTTATTTTAACTTTGAAAGACATTTTAGAAAATGAAAAAATAGTATCAATACACAAATGAAGAATATACAAAATAAAAAAGTATAAATAAGAACTTAATGTTCAATAGTGATCTTATGACATAAGATAAAAAATATCTTATTTTTTGTTTGTGAGATATTACAAATTTAAATTAAAAAATTGAATTATTACGTCACATAAAATTTCTAATTTTTATTCTGACTATTACTAGGTCAAGAAGAAGGTCTTCCTTTGATTTATATATATATATATATATATATATATATAATGTATGAACATATCTATTTTTTTTATAAAAAAATACAATTTAGAATCAATCTTGGTTTTCTTACAATATTAATTTGCTAAGATTAAAGGTCATCCAATATTAAAGAATCTAAAGTAAGAGTCTTTATAAAAAGAATTTCAAATAAGCCAAATCCTTTTTAAACCGAATTCTTTTTTATTCTTTAGTCGGCACTATTCATCACAATTTTGTTTTTCTCGTCGATCAAGAGTGTTATAATAAGGGTTATACTTAAATTTAGACTTATGGTTAAGGTTACTTTAGAATTTAGAATAATTTCATTCTTTTTTAGAAATTAAAAACTTTTTTTACATAGTTCAATAATAAAGTAGGTGTGATGAATCAAAGCAAATAAAAGTTTGTTAAATTGTATGCAAATCGTTATTATATTTGTCAAATTGTTATTTTTTGAAAAAATTGTTTTGTTTGTAAATTTTTGACTGCAACATAATCCAATAATCTCATATAAAAGAGTAATTAACAAAAACTTTCCAAAAAACAAGTTCTAAAAAATAAAAATTTATTATAGAAAAGAAATCGTAGAAGTATAAAGGTAACAAGCAACTCGGTACTTGGTCGATTTAGCCTTCGCTTTGGCCATAATTCACCAGCCACCCCTAAAAATACTTGTACGATCGGAAGCTTCCCTCAACCAGACGTCGAAGAATTGTTCGTGCGCTAGGCCATTTATCAATGTTAACTGGAAGATCAGCTTGTATTCCGCGTGAACCAGCAAATTGATTGATTTTGCAGGATCTCAAAATGGCTCGATCTGTCACCTTGCTTGTAATACGCGGCCTTCCACTGCTTTTCGTATAGGCGCCGGTGGCTTGATGAAGACGGGGAGTGTCGGCTACTGCAGCGCGGCTAATATTGAATCGCAGAGCAATTGCACGGTTCGAGACTCTTGTGTCGTGTTAAGCAACGATATGTGCCCTTGGGTAAAAGTTGGGTAAAAGTTGGTTGCCAGTCATGTCGGAATAGTCAAAAATACTTGACACAAATACTTTAATATATCATAATAGCATAGTGGGAATGATATTAAAGCTGTATTCTTATCGGATGTTGGTTAAGTACATTATTTATATGCACTTACACACACACGCACGTAGATATTAATTTTCTTTAAAAGGCAAGGGTGGCCGGTGAATTATGGTCACGACTGTATATCCGATTATTGACAATAGATATAAGTTTTCTAATAAAATTTTAAAATAATTATTTTTTTATAATAATTAATATTGTAATGAAATAAATGGGTTAAATCTAATATATTTTTTATAAATATGATTTTGAGTAATAGCAAAAACTTTTTTTGATATAAATGGTGTTGATCGAAATTGAGTCAATCAAAAAGATCTGTACATGACACAAGTGATGCTGGAAGGATCAACTTTTAATAAGATCTCAATTCATTAAATTAAAACTGACAAATAAAAATTTTACTTACTTAAACATTAAAAAAAGATATTTTAATATAAACCTTTAAAAGAATAAAAGTTTCCCTAATGCATTAATATAAAATATTTTCAGAAATAATTCATTACATTACGAAAATGTTTTTATTTTTAACGCAATTTTTTCTTTACAATTTTTCCATGAAAAAGGTATTTTTATTTCTCTTAAGATTCCCAAAGAATTTCAATGCCTAAAAATGTACATCTTTCGTGGTCTCTTAGGTTTCTGAAATAGTTTTTAATCTAAAACTTGAATAACAAGCAGAGTTCGAAGCTCTGGGGACGGATAGAAATATGGACGCAAAATTATCCATTCTCGATTTACAATTTTTTAAAATATTCAAATTTCGCCAAAAATTTCATATGAAAATGCTAATGATGTGATAGAAGATTTCAGAAATAGATTAAAAAAGAATGGGTATAATGTAAATTATATCAATAAGTTAATTAAAGATTCTCTTGATTCTATTTATCTAAATTCACAAAATAACACTTATGACAATCAAACAAATGCTACCTTAAAAATACCATCCTCTGAGGTAGCAAATGATTATAAAAAGTCATTAATCTAAAGAAATTCCAAAAATTTTAAGTATAAATTAATTTTTAATATTAATATATCTGATAAAACATGAAATAAAAACCACGTGAAAACCAATGAACATCAAGCCGTACCGATATCCATAAAACCTACCAGTCAAAAGTGGAAGAGGCCATAAGTAATTTAGAAGAAGTCAGAATAATCTGATTTTTGACTCACCGTTGAAAATACCACTAGTGTGGGCGTGGAAAATAATACGAGTTCGATCAGAATATGCACGAATATCAGAAAATTAAATCAGGTGTCACAGGCAAACACTCCTGATTCCTGGCTTGGCCGAGCTGATGGATAACTTGCACGGTACTCAATATTTTAGCACAATCGATCTTGGGTACACTTATTACAATGTAGAGTTAAAAAAGGAATCACAAGGTAAAACAATAATCTCTACAGAGACTAGTCAATTAGGTTTTCAAAGAATGCCGTTTGGTAAAGTCTCTGTTGTAGGGACGTTCCGAGTGTTGATATATTTAAAGGAAATAATTATAGTGACAGAAACCGAGAAGGAACATCACAAAATGTTGGACCAAGTTTTCAATGAATTGAAGAAGCTGGATTGAAAATAAAACCTTCGAGATGCAAATTCTTTACAAAAGAAGTGAGGTTTTTGGGACATTTAATGAACAAAAGAAGTATTACATGATACTGCCTAAGACGAAATCTATTGCTGACTTCCAAAGGCCGAAATTTGTGAAGAAATTGAGGGGTTTCCTGACATTTGTAATTATTGTAGACAATTTATAAATAATTACTCTAAAAAAACCAGGGCACTCGAAGGATTGTGCGGACAGTCAAATAGACAGGGATGAACACGAGTGAACAAGCGTTCGATGATTTAAATGCAGATACCGTGAAATCCCTTCTTTTACTACCAGAATGACACAGCATCTTGTGAGCGTCTTCCACGAATTCTGTCCTTATGGATATCGGAATCCAATATTTGTTATCTATTCTTGTTGCAATATCGTCTTTCAGTATACATTTCTTTGTTCTTCCCATTCTAATATCTTCACTGATCTGATTTATTTCGTCATTATCTTTCTGCCACTTGAACTTTTTTGATTCCTCGTCTAAAGCCAAGATTTGTGTTTTAATCTTTCCTTTCTTAGCTTCTTCGCGCATTGTTTGACACTGACTACATAATTCACAAGAATTTCTAGACATTCCATTCCAGCAGTGTTTTCTGCTTTTTCGATATTTATGAGGTGTAACACCGCAAAATGTGTCTTGCGTAAAATATACGTCTCAGTATGTCTCAGTTATTTGGTTATTTTTTACTAAGTGCTTAAAATGGAGCATGCTTCGATGAACGGTGACAGAGTCAATGCATCGAAAATGACATCGAAGGACTATTACGGTGCTGTCCGGAAGCTGAATTATCTAAATTGGCTATACTCTAAGAAACATCACGTGAAAGACAAAGTCGTTCCGGAAATTGGTTGTGGCGACATTTTATGTGAACGAGACACGGATCTCGAGGGGCATCGAATGATGACTACTTTGATTGCTTCACTCCAGACCGAAAGAATGCTAGCCGTTACACTAAGCTACTTTTTTCTTGTTATCATTTTGTAATATTAAATATTTATTATTTCTGTTTGATTAGAGTTAATATACTCGTGTAACTATTAACTTTTCGTGATCAATAATATGACGTTGTTTTATAAAAGAATTTAATTAATCTCATTTAAGCGAATGAAAGGAATGACAAAACACCGACGAAAATTTAATAATGACAATTGTTATAAAAATATTATTTTACAAAAGTAAGAAAATTCAAAAATTAATGAAGATAAATTAATAATTTCAGAACGTTATATATAATAAATTATAAATATAAGAATAAATTATTATATCTTTTATTCAATAAAAATCATTTTATATATTTTTAAATATTTTATGTATTATTTTTATTCAGTTTCTTTTATTAATAAAATAATTGAAATAAATGTCAGAATCATAAATTCAGAAGGACAAATATATAATATTATTTTTTAATTTCATTTATTCCCACATTTTTGAACAAAATATGATAACATATATTTTTATAATAAAAATAATTAAATTTGTTGTGAAGCAA
Organism: Girardia tigrina; assembly: GCA_001938485.1. Taxonomy (NCBI): domain Eukaryota; kingdom Metazoa; phylum Platyhelminthes; order Tricladida; family Dugesiidae; genus Girardia; species Girardia tigrina. Next base: position 78,244 of record MQRK01218860.1, read on the forward strand.
CAGTAAAAAATATTATTCCTATATTTAATATAGAAAAATAAGAGGAATATTATGTTATATTCTCCAAACAATTTTTACGGAATTTTTAATTAAATCATTCGATAATAAATGAAAGAAAACGAAGATATTTTTTCATTAATGTTCTGAAATAATTATTTAATTATAATTTATTATTATTTATCATACAAATCACGATGAAGATGCAATAATAATTATTTTTATTACTGTTTCTATAAATTATTATATCAATATTATATTTATTCAATAAATATCATTTTATATATTTTTAAATATTTTTTGTATTATTTTTATTCAGTTTCTTTTATTAATAAAATAATTGAAATAAATTTCAGAACCATAAATTCCGAAGGACAAATGATAAATGGGGCCCAAGTGACAATTTTAAATATGGATTTATGCAAACCATTTTTGACAAATGTGGAAGACGAAAAAAATAAAAACTTTATTTTAGAAGAAATTATTTTTCATCTAATTTCGTAACTAAAAATCAGATTAAAATCACAAGCGATGCATATCACATTTATTTATATATATGATATATTTATACATAACGGAATTTGGTTTCTCATTTTAATTAAACATACTTTTCACATTCTTCTTTTGTTTTAAAATTGTTTGCATTTCCTCGACAACCGGCAAAATGAAACTTGAAACACTTTCTAATTATTTTGTCATAAAACCAACGGGTGGATGGATTTTCGCTGTCGCACGCCATTCCCCACGTCATGAGAACATTGCATCTATTTGACGAAACCATTGGCGCTTTCGACCTTTCCGAGGAAATTTCACTGAATTGTGAACTACATAATCTATAACATTCTTCAGAAGTGTGGAAGTTGTTCAGTCCTCCATGACACCCTTTGTATACAAATGAGTTACATTTTCCGGTAGAGAAATCGTAATAATATCTAAAAATAAAAGTATTCGCTTTAATTTTGGTTATTGTGGTAAAAAAAATATATTTAAAATAAATAATTTTAGAAGTCAAATAATTAAACAAATATACATATATACAGCTGGACAAATAATGGAAACACTTGATATTTTTGAATCATAATCTTTGAACATGTTATAAGCATTCTAAACTTGACATATTTTAATGTTCTCTAGTTTACTATTTTTATTGTTTGATATGTTTATTTAAGATAACTGTTTTTAGAGAAATGAAAAAATAGTTATGACCTTAAAAATTCACCAGACCTCTCGACTTTCAAAGAAACTCGATTTTTAGTTCATTTAAAGTAGACGCTAGTGTAACAGATACTGCCAGAATGCCTGACGTTTCAAGAGGTGCTGACTCAAGACTGTGACTCATAAAATTAGTGTAAAGCTCAACAGTGACCCGACAAATGCGCTAAAAAGGGATTGCATACATGATTTTGAAAATTTATTATTAATTAAATATTTTTAAAATTAAGGAAGTAATAATATAAAATTTTCAAAAACATTTATTAAATTTAGTTTTCAAAATAATAAAGATAACAGATGTTCATAAACATTTATGCAATTATCTTTTATCGCATTTTTATTACTGTTTCATTTGTCGGAGCGCATTTTTCGGGTTACCAAGCTCAACGTGCACTTGAAGATTTCAGTTTCCACAAAACCTGTTTGCCTTGCTTCTGAGGCTTCACTATGCTGCACCTGAAGATAATAAGTTTAAGATTTGAGAGTAAATAAACAGGTTTCCTAAATATTTAAACATGCAATTCTCGAAGAAGAAAAATGTAAAAAATCCGTAAGAGTCATAAAAGCAAAAGTAATCAATATGAAACTATATATTTACGGTAACTTTTCGTCCGTGAATAAGAACGAAACTAATCACAAGTCCACAAGAGTAGCCCTCAATGATATTGAGCTCTTACGGAAATTCACACCAACAACATCTACAGTTGCTGAGCTGTAATTTACATAGTTCATGATTTCTTCATCAATGTCGATAATGACTGTAACATTTAATCTGGTCATTGTTTAGTGAAAGTAAGTTTTAATTATTAGCAGTTTGCTGAATTATCTATTAGAAGACATTAGTAGTTAGCAAAGATTCTGGATGCGACGATGATTTATGAATAGATCACTTGCAACCAAATTTTTGCAATTCCTCGGTAGGAAATCGTCTTAGAACCTCATCATTGTAAAATGCTTTTTAATTTTTGACAAATAGTGAGTTTGGATTTACGGATGTCTGATAATTTAATGCTAAATTTTCAATTTTTTTCTTATTGACCTGAAGATCAGATGCTTACACTTGAGAAAATTGAAATCAAACTGAAATTCTTAAAAAATTCTGAATATGTTTATTGATTTCGCCTTTTAGATGAGTCCAGACCTTATTAAAAGTCGGGTCACTTTCATCTGGAATCTTCTCATGTATTAGTTTGTGCTCTTCGATGCTAATGTTGGCATTCAGTTTACGCCAATCTTTTCTGTGTATTTTACATCTTTTAAATATTTGTTCCTTGTTTCTTTTGAAAATCGATTAAAACATCTGTTAGATATTGAAACAAATGTCCCAACCAAGACATAAGCCTTTTGATTGCCTCTAATGTTATTGGTACAAATGCACAAGGAAAGGAAATTGTGATATCTGATCAATAAGGACATTGGCGTCATACCGCGTTTTTTGAGTTATACACAGATCAAGAAGATTATTTTTTGAGAATTGAATAGCAATAGTAAAATAATCTTTTGCTTGAGTTGAAGAACTTCTTTACAGAAACTTTTATCATAAACATAGTCTGAACCATGGGGAATAAATTTTTATTGCGAATTTTCGGGAAAAGATAAAAGCGATTCTCTTAGATCTTAAAAGTGTAGGGGTTTTAACCTCATTGCCATGTTTTTCTACCACTTTAAGTTCATCTCGACTTAGTTTTCAATCTAGAGATAGAAATTTGAGCCGGAAAATTCAGAGTCAGAATATTTGTGAGAATGGTGTTGGTTGTATCACCGGTCACAGTAACCGCATTGAGTATTGAGCTGCTTGGATGATTTCAAATTTCAAAAAGATTTTTTCATTATTCCTGTACGACCTTCGGTATGATTTCCTTTCTGGTAAAGCAATTATTTAAGCAATAAGCGGAATATATTTGCAAAATTTTATCACTGTAATAGAAGTTAGGAAAAGAAAAAAGAAGAATCTAATATACAGTTAATTTAGAGATTTATGTGATGGAAAATTTAAAGATTGAAACAAATGATTTGACAGAGGAACCAAAAAGATTTTTACTAGAACTATCAAAATAAAGTTCCGACTTCATATTTAAGATCATTTCTGAGTTAGCTATTGTAAATAAATATATAAATTGTATATATTTGTTGGGTTCTTGATCAATATTAGAATTCATTAACACCAAAAATTTATTAATAACACAATTAAAAATTATTCAAACATTTTTTAGTTAACATTTTTTTTAATAAAAAATTGTTTGTCGAGGAACTTTTTCGTTTTCTTTTTTACCAGATTTTTTATATAAAAATATGAAATTATAAATATAAATAAACTAATAAGTTATTTAAAATTGAAAAATTTTTATTCTATTTATTCTGAAAATTTACATTCCACTATTTGTAAATTAAAACCAACATAATTTTATAGTCATATTTTTACTAAATTAACCATAATGATTTTTTATTATTTTAGAATTAGTTTAATGTTATTTCTTTTTTGTGAAACATTAATAAAGATTTTAATGTTTTTTTTATTATCAATATTTCAGTTTAAAAACATTTTTTACCTACAATTATTTTAAATACCATACAAATTTTACATACAATTTAAATATAACAAAATAATTTACAATATTCAAATTTTTATTATTATTACGATACATTAATGATAAAAATCTTAATATTTATTTTTTAGAATAACTTTTAAAATTAGTACAACATAATTATCATTGTCTTTATATATTTCTTTTAAATCAATTATTTAAAAATCCATTATTTCCGAATTAATTTCATTTTAAGTTTTTTTACTCTATAATTAAAATTTGATTATTTTCAAAAATAACTTTTTTAAATTAATTAAGATATATATATATATATATATATATATATATGTGTGTGTATTTACTTAAAATTGCTTTAAAAACTTTTGATTTTAAATATTTAATTATTTTAGAAATTCTTTATAAAAATTAATTGTTTCAAAAATTTTGAAATTGAGCCCGACCTTCACAATATTTATTTCCCAAAAATTTGAATTGATTAAAAACTATATATTACTCAATTATTTATATTATTTCCTAACAATCAAAATTAATCTAATTGGATTTATTTGCCGGATATAATGGATTTCAAAACAATAATAAACTGATAATCCGATGATTAAATCAAACTGTTAACCTATTTTGAAGAAGAACTACGAGCCATGTTCAATTTACGGAAGAACTCGTTGAAGATAAAATCGTGTTTGTTGAGTAACTAGCACGACTGATTCCATCATATCGTTCGTATCTTTCCTACGAAATCGACCTCAAATACGGCAACGAAATCAAGGCCGTCATTCCAAAAATGGAAATGCTTTGTGATTAATGAGATTCGATTATTAACGTGTTTTGAAAAGCCAACATTTAGTAAAAATATTGTTCACCTAATTTACAATTGGTGTGAGTGTTGATTGAATTATTTATTGTAGAAACATTTGATTTGAGATCAGAAACATTTTTTTCTTATTAATAAAGAAAATTCCTCCATCATATGCTTTTTATATAACGTATATATTCAATTTATATATGTTAAATAGTGAGTATTATTGGTAAACTTTTGGTAACACAACTCATAATGCACAATATTCAGTCATAAATATCTTTTTAGATAATATAAAAAGGAAAGAAATGCGAATATATTGATATAAATAAATAATTGTAAATTTATATTTCAAAATATTAAAGTGTAATAACTACATCAATTAATTGTATGTAATTTCAAATGTCAAAAAGTTCATTTTTCAAATATTTTAAGCACGAACTAATTTTTAAATACCAAGCAATTTACCTCACGTAATAGAAAATAATATATTATTTTAAAACCAAAAAAATTATAAATTATTACAAAGCTTGAAAAACCAATTACCATACTAAAGAACTTATCTTAGTTTAGCAGTGGGGTCAGAAGATGGTTTAGGTACGGCCATAAGATGTGACAATCACTTACGTGATTATTATTGTTTTTGTGGGTGTAAATGTATAAATAGATAAATACATAAATTGAGAGCGTTGGTGGACAAATGAGGATGATTGATATTTATATTTTTTCCAAAAAATAAAAATAATTTAAAATCGCATTAGTATGTATCTTTTGCATCTTTTAATATAACTGCATTTTATATAATCCTTAATTCTGAACATCACTTTTTCAAAAATGCTTGTTTGATTATTTTTAAAATATAATACTCATGTCACATAAAATATGAATGGGTGGTTCGTATTATACGGTTAAGTTGACGTTAGGGAAGAGAACTTCAACATGTTTTCACTAAATGTTTCAATTTGGTGTATAACCGATTAAGTAAGGAATTTGAGCTAGTGTATTTAAGAGCATTGAGAAAATTACTATTAGAACATTTATTAATATCACATTTAGAGTCATCACAACTCTCGAGAGATCTTTCACTGTTGGACATAATTCTAATTGGTTTTCTTTTTTCTTTTATTATAATAATGATTATTCGAACATTTTTTAAAATATTTCTTAAATATTTATTATTGCTTAATTTCGAAAAGGATTTAATAAAATTACTAATTTTAACCATTTCAGTATAAGAACTCTAAAAAAATTAAAATATTTTATCAAATTGTAAAAAACGAAGTTAAATTTAAATTTCATTATATTAAGGTCTCATTTTAAAAACAATATATTTTAAAATTTTCTAAACTTATAGAAATACCTTTCAATTAAATTTTTAAAAAAAATCCTGAAATTAAGATCTTAACTACGGGAGGTCTTAATTTTGGATAAAACTGGTAAATAAATACAAAATTGTACATTAACAAGGTTGTGCCTTAACAAACAAACTAGTAAATCAAAAAATTAAAATTTTTATATCCATTCTTTATGCAGACAAAACTCTACTTTGCCAACAAAATTTTTAAAATTTAAAAATTTAAGATGTAAAAAACTTTTAATTAAAAAAACAATTAAAATCAATATAAACTACTTATAATTTATAAATAGATATCTTGCAATTAATATTGTTCGGGAACTCCGAATTTTCCGTTTTTTCCCATTTTGGGATCTTAAAAAGGTTTTTTTCGATCAAATTTTCACATAATCATTTATTGTCATCGTGAATGAGTAAGTGCGCAAAGATGGGAGAAAATTGATTGAGTAAAAGGCCTTCAAAAATAGGTTTCTAAATTCCATGGATACATATATATATATATATATATATATATATATATATAAAGTTAGCTAATAAACAGAATGGAAAAAGAGCATTCAAAGAAATGAAAGACAAAATCTCAGAGGATTTATTATTCTTGAAGACGTTATTTAACATATTTCATTGAACAAAATGAAGTTTCAACCAATTTTATATATACTTCAATATGTAAATATATGTAAATGGAAAAATCAACTCCAAGAAACGCAGACAAAACTGAATGAAAGTAGTGAGCAGCTTTAATTGTTTAAATTGTTTCAGTTGCTGATACTGTAGTAAAACAAATTGATTCTTCTGTTTAAAACAATACTCATTGAAAAATTTACAATTTTGCCATTGTTAATTCCCGATTTACCTTAATTAATTCTATTTTTGTTCTTTGTCGCATCAACTTGGTGAGATCTATATTCATTTTACAACACTAAAGTTTTAATTAAGTAAGGAAAATCTATTTTTAATTCTATAATAATTTTGATATTGAGAATCTTGTTGAGTTTGGATTTCTTTTAAAGATTTAATAATAATTTCTAAATATATTTTCCACATGGGTTGAAAGAAAAGTAGAAACTAAATCGTCTGAATGTTTGCTTGATGATGTTTTCTCATTATATATGTGATCACTTTTGAATTGAATCGGCCCTTGTGATGAACAGGGGCTCCAGTATGATATGTGAAAAAGTTTAGCAAGCTGGATGGACACAAATAAAGCGCCAAAACACAGTCCAAAACAAAACATTTTACCTAAAGAAACTGATAGTGAGTGATTGGTAACCTTCCTAGGTGTTATCCCTTATGACCCATGAAATTTAGTTTGACGATCACAGTAGATGTCTACTGAAACCAATTGGAAGATATGATGCGGAAACTCAAAAAAACTGCCGCGATTGGTAAACAGGTCGACTCTGATCTCGCTCTACGACATTGCCAAATCACATAGTGCACTTAAGATCGTGACAAAAATACAAGAACTGGAATTGGAACTTCTGCATCATCCTCCATAAAAGTATGAAAGGTCAAAAGACAAAAGTAGAATGCGCGACATAAAGAAAATTAAAAATGTATTTTGACATTTCAGTTGTACTTCAGTAAAATATAAAAAAACGTTCGATGTATAATTAAAATTTTCGATTGAAAGAGAATCATGATGGTCAAGGATTGATTAATTTTAAAAACAAAGATTTTAGAGAGTCTTGAAATTCCAGAACAATTTGTTTAGAAGTAAAAGAGATCTGTTTAAATGAAAGACAAAATAAAGTTAAAACAATAAAAACTTAATGATTAGGTTTTGTGTTTAATCTTAAAATTACCATAAAAGCAATATCATTTGTTCGGACTGACACTTTCCAAAAATAGAGAAGTTCTTTTCTCTTTACCTTTCGATTCTGTATATTCACCACTTCTGGGAGAGTTTGTTGGGTATGTGTATTATTATTAATATAATACTAAATCAAAGTTTCATTTGTTTTATTTATTTCATTCATAACAATTCGTCGAACCAATTCAGTTTTATTTGAATCAAAACGGGTTTGACTTTCTGGAAAGACTCTCAATCTTTATAGGCTCTTTTCGTGTCGTAAGACGTGACATCTCTCCTGCGAAAACTTCTTGCATCCCTAATTTCACAGTAAGGATATGAAATTCTCTTTCTTTTAAGGTGCTTGTATAATTAACACTTTCAGAGAACTTTTTTCAACATTCCTTTAATACAATAAACATTAATACATAAACTTTAATACATGAACATTAAACTGAGTTAAAAATTTTCGACGATTTTAGACATTGTGACAATTTACAGTAGATTAAGTAAGGTTTCTATATTACTTTGCATCGCCTTCCAACATGATATTACAAAATAGTTGATAACAGAACGCGTTTCAGTTTTATCTATTTTTCAAAACTCACGAAACGAGCTTTACCCAAAGCGGCACTAAATCGATACATCTTGACAGAACAATACCGAATTTGATATTTTTATACAAAACAATTCATATTTTATTCGAACAGATATTGCCATTTGTGCTTCATTTCATGAACTATTTAAAGTACTCTCATATGTATAGATAAAACTTAGATAAAGCTCGTTTCATGAGTTTTATATATATATATATATATATAAGTAAAATCAATTTCACGTCATACTTTTTGGAATCAACTCTGACTTAAGCGTCCTTGCCTTAGTCTAATATTAATTCTAATATAGAATTTTCCAGAAATAGTTTAGAAGTTATACATGGATTGTAAATATTGATAAAATTATCTATCAAAATCAACCAAGGCTGATTATTGACTTTGTGAAATTATTTTACTTTTTTATATATATATAAATGAAATAAATAAATTAATATAATTTTATATCAGAAATTTGTTTAAAATTATATAAATATTAACGGACCGATTAAAATGAATAATAAAACGTCAATCACAAAAAAAGAAATGAGTCAAATAGGTTGAATAACAATCTTGGAATAATTCACGTTAGTTGTGAATCTCTTTCTACCCCCTTCTGTGTCCAGGTATTGTAAAGTGTCGGTGTAGGGAAAGAGCATTATGGGGGTGGGTAAATAGATTGAGATCTTCTGCTGTAACAGATAGAGTGATGATTTGTTGACGTGTGCAAATTCATGATTTGTCCGGTTATTCCTGAATTGAACTGATAAAAATTCTGTTTCTTATTGCTTTCTTTAAAAAAGTTCTAGTGAAATTTATCAAAAGAAATATTTAAGAGGGGGCTGACATCTTACTAGAGGGAGGGCTTAGTCCCCTCTGGTGCCCCTGGCTACGCCCCGGATTATAGAGGTTCATTAGAATTGATATTATGTTTCGCAAATATTGAAATATTTAAATCTGGTCGTCCAAGAATCATAATTTGATTTTTGGCGATCTCAAATATGGAAAGGATATTTTCACATCAATATTTAAAGTTCTATTTATATTTATAAAATCTTTCATTTTAATTGTAAATTTTGTTCTTATAAAAGTCAATCTGTGATAAATCGGCGAGAAATATAATATAAATATTTGTACTTTCGGACTTTTCTAAGGGTGTATTTTTAGGGAATCATATAAATAGTATAATGATAAAAGATACACGAAGAAATATAATATAAAATATTATATTTTTAAGAAAATTAATTTAAAATATAATATTTTTTAGTTAATGTTAAGATACTGTAAATCATTACATTCGATTTTTTGTAAACCAAAGTCAGATTTATTTAATTATGTCGATCTTTAAGAAGGTAATGATACTTTTTAAACATATTATTTTTTTATTTTTCCTTCGCCATCGAAATACACGAGAGATATCAATAATTATAAAATGAATATAAAAGTTAAATATAATAGAAACATAAAATTTAACATAAGTTAAACATAATAATAAAATATTCATAAAAAAACATCACAGCTCAAAACTAAAATTCATTATACACGAACAAGTAAAAGCTTACAAATAATTTATTTATTTAGTTAAAACATATTTGATTATTGTTATTATTAATTGTGTTGACGAAATAAAAACACGTTTTCCTCACTCATTAATGTATATTTTTCTATTTAGGATTAAAAAAACATTTTGGTATAACTTTTTTATATAAATATTGTCGATAAATGTATTTTCTAGAATAAAAAACAATCACAAATCTTAGTCTTTTTGCCAATTTCTTTAACAACGTTGAGTCAAAATGTATTCGAAAATAATATTAAATATTTGTCATTGTTTTTGAACAATTTTTGAGGAATAATTAGTCTAATACTCTTATTTTATTACTGAGATTTACTATAAAATTTATAAATCTTGAGGGGGAAAATGTTCAATGAAAGGAAAAAGTAACTAATAAATTCTTTTTAATGAATTTCAATATTTTCTGTTAAAAAAATTTATTATATATTTAGTATTAATATTTTATATTTTTAGTATTTATATAAAAATAATTAAAATATAAAGAAAAACCTTAATGAGGAAGGAGACCATGAGCATGAGTCTCCGATGTTAAGATACTCTTTGCAAACATCTTGGGAATTACACCGGGTAGCTGACAGGCTACAAGTATGTACGGATTTCATTTCCGGATACTTCATACAATCATGTTTTTCTTGATCATTTATAAAAACTCGTTCTCTGTAAACCATTCCTGTTTGGAAACATGTTGCATTACAAGGGCTCCAACTTCCCCAGAGCCGAAAAGAGCATGTCTCCAACGAAGAAAGTATCGGACACTTTTGATAGCAATTTTCTACTTCCTTCTGAAAACATATTACATAAATATTTTAAAATCACATTATGAAAAATAAAATAAAAAATTGTGAATTATACTTATAATGACTAATTTATATTTCATTAGGTCGAGATTTAAATAATTCAAAAATTTAATTTGTAATTTTATAATTATATTACCTTCATTATCTTAATATGAACATACAAATCTGTATTATATATATATATATATATATATATATATATATATAT
>MQRK01218860.1:89167-113918 GCA_001938485.1 Girardia tigrina
TATATATATATATATATATATATATATATATATATATATATATATATATATAATGCAGATATAGAAGCTATACATCATACAGAAGCTATAAAGCGAAATAAAATATTCTGACAACTCAAACTTAATGAACGACAGTTTATACACAACAGCCTTTTTAAGATTGTGAGAATATTTGGAATGTTGATGTTTTGTGTATTGTTTGAATGTTGTGTGTTGATTTGGAATTGTGTCTCTCCTAATCAGATGGATGATTAATATTTTAATTCTTATAATTTGAAACTAATTTATTCAAATTTTTAATTTATTATGATTTGAAATTTCAAATGATTTTATTAATTTTATTTTTAAAATTTGTAAATAATTAAGTCAAATTAATATTTTTAAATGATTAATAGTAATTTTATTTTAACCCATAACATTTGTAGTAAATATTTTAAATTAAATATATAGTTTCAAGTTAGTTCAGATTTTGAATGAGAAGTTTTAAACTTTTATGGTGTATTACCTTTGGTCTACACCAATGACTAATTTGAAATTCCGTACCATGTCATCTCATGTTGGATTGCAAATTGCCAAAAATTAGTAAGAGTTTGAAAAAAAATTGAAGTAAATAATTATTTAATATTAAGATATATAAAAAATAAATAATTGATATTGCAATTTAAAAAATTAATAAAATATATATCGAAAGCTAAATCAGCGTGATTAACAACGGGACAATTTGGACAGTAATTTCAATTGAAAGATTGTCATAAAGATTATTCAAATTGTGATTGCAATAATTGATGTAACAAATGTGTGAGATCCCTTAACAAAGATGAATAAATTTTATTTTCTTCCTCCTAAGTAAATATAAAAGAATTTATCCTTCCCTCTCTCTTTTGTACATTTGACAAAATTTGTTGGTTTTCAAAAGATGAAACTGAATTTAGAACAGGAAAGGATAATTAACACTACTTAAATACACACAGAAAAGAAGGTTTTAATAATCAAAGAGTTTTTTCCAAAACGAGAAAGGTTTATTTATAATTTTCTTTTCGCAAACGAAAAATCAGTAAATAATCAAGGTAGAATAAATATCAATTTAATTAAATTATTCATTTTATGTGATTATACAGAGTGCCCTCTGGAAAACACAAGGATTTTATGAAACCAAAGAGTATTTAATTAAACACGTGATAAGGACAAACAATTATATTTACATAAATAAGCTTGCTTTTCAGAGGTGTTTAAAATGTCCTCCGTCATTGTTGCAACACTTTCGAAGTCTTGGAATCCAGGAAGCTATGGCCTTGAAAATTTCTTCCATGTTTTCCATTAGTTCCTCATCTGAGAACCATACGATTTTCCACTTTTCATCAACTCTATATCGATTAATGAATTCTGTTGATTTTGAATCCCGGTTTTGTTATGATTGGCCGTCCGTTTTTGACATTTAATTTCGCGCTCACATTTCAAGTGACTTTGAAATATTTAACACTTTGAAATATGCAATTCAGATGCGATTTGTCGTTGACTGCTGTGCCGAAGGAGAGGACTATTCTCTGGACTGACTGCCATTCTGAGCACGGCTTTTTTAACTAGAGAGTGAAGTTTTCATTTTGTATCTGTTCTTATTTTACGCATTTTGGTAGCGACCACACCAATATTTTTCAATTTATTACACACAGCATAAAACTGATTTTCAGTAATATCAGCAAAAATCTGGGGAAGAACGTCGGTGCACTTTTTAAGCCCCAAGTAAGATGTTCCTTCTTATAAAGAGAAATAACACTGCGTTGAAAATCAGTTAATTGTGGAGGTATTTTCTAAAGAGAAAATAAATAATGAAATATGTTGTGTGCTATATAATTATAAGACAGAAATATCAACCAATTAAAAGCAGTCAATCCTTTATCACGTTCTTAATTAAATAAATAAAATAATTTGGTTTTATTTATGTAAATATAAATTTGTTTGCCTTTATCACGTATTTGATTAAATACACTTTGTTTTCCTACTGAGAACCGTGTAGTATTGCTATATATTTTATAATATATAAATAGTATACCCTTATTTCAATATATTTAGTTAAGAATAATAAACTAACTACTTTAGCAATGTCTGAACATTTTTCTGCTTTCCCCTTTATTAATGTTCGATATCGGACTCTTTCTCCTTTACCACAGGTCTTTGAACATGAACTCCATTCCTCCCAAGGACTGACGACACAATGTCGAGTTCTATCTGAATTGGAAGTTAAATATCCTAATTGTGGTTGTTTTGGGATATTTTCGTTCGAATAAGCCTCGTCTTGGACGGCAACGTTGACTGAACTGCAAAACCGATTATCTTGTTTCTAGAAAACATTGTTAATCTCACTAATTGTTAAGAACAGTAATTACATTATATTCTTGAATAAGCTTAAATGTTACAGTACCAATATTAATGATTTTTCCGTCCATTGAAGAAAATGGATTATCTTTAGGCCACGTTGCAGTAATTGGACATATAGGCGACTGGTTTTGTTTTTCTTTCTTATAAGTATAAGTTTCTCCATTGTAAATTCCAGCATCCCATGGATAAAGCGGAATAGTAATTTGATCAGTCCATTGACACCGACCACCACAAAGATCAAATCTGCTGAGACCAGTACACCAATCTGGACTAGGCTCAAGTCGGGAAAGAAAACTCACCAAATGATGAGTAGCATTGACAACTATGAGTGCTGATCTAAAAGGTGTTTGTTATACAGCAAATATATAAATGTAGTGTAAAAATTTTCCAATGTAGTTTCATTAAAATATAAATTATAAAATTGTGAAAAAATATTTTCTGATGGTGTTAAATGTATGTTGTATTTAATTTGTTGTTTTGAAATTTTCTTTTTTATCCAGTTAAAGGTGGATATTTTGAGTGTTGTTGATATTCAGAGTGCTAGGACAATATTTATTAAAATGTAAATGTAAAATTATAAAATTAAAAAACAATCTTACAAAATAATGATAAAATTTTAATAAAAGAAATCATAATGAAAATATTGTTCCAATAATCAGTTTTGGAAAGACATTCTTGATTTATCAATCTAGGACAATGCATGTTTAGGAGAGTTTTGTTAATGACTGTCCCGAGGATAATTCATATTGTAATGTAAATACAAATGTTGGAAAAGATATTAATTTCTCAAATCAAATAAATAATGTTTCTGTTCAATAAAGAAAACTCTTATTTTTATGGATAAAAATGTGAAAATAAATTCTTATTTCTATTAAAATGAGATTCGTAAATATGTGATGGTATTTTTTACTTCAAAGTACCTGAACTTTTGTTGGGTATTAAATTATCTTTAATTTAAATATTTACGTTTCAAAACACAAATCTTTATTCTTTAATCTGAAATCTTTAATCTTAAATCTTTAATTTAAAATCTCCAATTTGAAATCTTCAATTTGAAATCTTTAATCTGACTCCAATTACTCAGAAAGGACTTCCAACATAAATATATAGACAATGAACAAAAATTCTTTATGAAACTTTATTTCGAATAACAAATATTAACAAGTCAAAAATAATAATAATAATAATTCAATTTTTGATGACAGAACATATAAAAAATATTGTATCACTTGTGTCGCATTAATACAATATTTTTTATTTCGTATTTTGTCAACTAATAAACTCACTCAATTATACTTTGAAGTTGACTTGGTTTAGCAAAAAAGAAAACAAATAATATAACAATCAAAACGCAAAATATGTCAAAGTTTGATAATAAAATAAATATATCTAACAATAAGAGAAATAAATGCAATTTACTTGAGATCAACAAAATAAGATTTTATTCATTCCTATAACAAGTACATCATAATAATCACGGTAATTAATTAATATTGTTATTCAAATTATTAATCGATATATCTTTTAATACAGATTTTGAAGAAGATAATGAAAGTTTGTTTTGTATGGGAATAATTTGAAATCTTCTCTTAATGTCATTTGAATTGATTAAATAAAAAAAAATTTTATTTTATTTGATAAACTTCTTACGAACACCGGGTCCCTGTGTTGGACATGAAATACTCCTTTTGAAAACTTATTTTCTTCAAAGTTTTCGAGATGTGTTGAACTGATCTGTACACCACATACGGAAAATATTTCCTATAACTTTTTTAAGAATCTTAAAAAAATGCTTTCGTTAATTTAACTAGATTAACGCCAATCTGAAAGACCCAAGGTGCTAGTCAAAATAAATTCACTTTCATATTCGATGACCGATGATATCCTTTCTCGGACACAAACAAATGAGATATAAGCTGAGATTAACCAAGTCAACCAAATTATACAAACTCTCCGATCGCGGCTTGGACAATTCAAATAGAATAAAAAAACAAAAGACAATCGTAAATGCATCTCACACCACACACAAGAATGTCTGTGTACAACTATAACTAAATAAAAGTCAAGTGTCTTGTACAAAAAACGAAAGTAAGCAAACCACATCCATACACAAAACACGCGAAAGTAGTGTTTCACAGAACGCAAACACAAAACAATATTTCGTACGAATTAATAGATTACAGTAAA
Source organism: Girardia tigrina (assembly GCA_001938485.1). NCBI lineage: Eukaryota > Metazoa > Platyhelminthes > Tricladida > Dugesiidae > Girardia > Girardia tigrina. The sequence goes on from MQRK01218860.1 coordinate 93,731, forward strand.
AACTGTGAATCTCCAAAACGAACGAATGTTTAAATTTAAATTAAACCTTTTCCTCCCATACGGGATACTTTTGGTTTAAAGAAAAATAATATTTTGAAAGAATAAAATAAAAATAAAATAAATTTTTGAATTCACGTTACTTGTTTCCTTACGCGAATTTTTGTTTAGGCAAATTTTTCGACAAATATTTTGGGCAGACTAAAACTAGATTTGCTGCTGTTTATATAATAGTTTTCATCGGCCTTGAAAATTGATGAAGTAAAACAAAGACTAAAATATTTTTAATTTTCAATTCCAACTTTTGTTAAACTAAATATTATTTTATTTAAAATTAATAATTTTACCAAAAGAATTATTTTAAATTTTTCTATATAAAATTTTATCAAAAGTGTTCATATGTATTTTTCGAAACCCTAACACTTTTACATTACTCTTTGTGGAGCGTTTTAGAATCATGTTTCTTCTGTTGAACATCATAATAAAGACTTCCTTTCTATTTTTCTACTATTTGCTCGAAATGAGATAAAACTTTAGAAACTCGATGTTCGAAAATCGGATGTGATGATTCAGATGTGAAATTCTTTAAAAAAAATTAAAATTCTTTAAAATTCTGTAAACAAAAAAAATCTTTTCAAAAGCAACTGGTTGACATTTTGAAAGCAACATGTGTTATTTAAAAAGTAATTAATTTTTTATACATATGTTTGTGCATTACTTTTCGCTTCATTATTTTCATTAAATATCTGATTTTTACATAGTTCAATGACTTTTGGGCTGCTCTGTATAACGAAGAACTGTATAACGAAGCTTTTTACTCTATTCGCATTATTTTGATCAATCAGTTGCTATGACCAAAACATATGCAGCAACACTAAAAACCAAAAAAGAAATAAATTTAATTATAAATTATATTGCTATCTGAAGTTAATTTATATGGATAGTATATCAAAATACAGGGTAATCATAAAGTAACTACCGGGTTTTAAACTGCAATAACTTTTTTTGGCAAAACATGACAAAATAGTTTTAAATAACAAAGAAGCATTTATTAAAATTTAATAATATTCAACAGAATAACCACCGACATCAATACAATGTTTAAGGCGTCCATGAAAAGACTTAATGGCATTTTGGCACTTTTCACCATCTATTTTTGCCGCTTCTTGACAAATAAAATCTTTAAGTTGCTGAATTGTTTCTGGTTTTCTTTTATACGCTTCATTCTTCAAATACATCCACACACAAAAAATCGAGAGGTGTCAAATCAGGGGATTTGGTCGGCCATACATATGGACCACATCGTCCCAGTAAACGTTGTGGAAACGCTTCATCCAGACATAGTCGCACAATCAGGGAATAATGGGCAGGTGCTCCATCTTGCTGGAACACAGCTTTCCGTTTGCATATTCTTGATAACGATGGCATAAAGCAACTTTTTAACAGGTAAAGCGCCGTTGTTATGTTTCCTTCTATAAAAAAGGGCCCATAAACACGAGTTGAAGACAACCCATCCAAAAATTTACTTTTTCACTAACCTGTGACCTCTGATATGTTTCGGTTGGTGTTTCAGTGCCCCAAATGCGACAGTTATGTCTGTTTACAATGCCGTTAAGATGGAAAGTTGACACATCAGAGAATATCAGGTTACTAAGAAAATTGTCATGTACATCTATCACACATAACACATCTAAGAGCGCAATCTTCTTCATGTAAAAGTTGCGTGTCTTGAATTCCGTAGGGGAACATTTTTAAGTCGTTTCGTAATACTTTTTGAACAGTTCCAAAAGAGCAATTCAGAGTTGACAACGATTTCCTGATAGAAGACTGGGGTTTTTGCTTAAAATGTTCTGCTAGCTCATTTTTCTTTTCATCATCAATTGGTGGTCTTCCAGATTTTGGGGCATTTAGAACGCTTCCTGTTTCTTCAAACTTTTTGAAGATACTTCTAATACTTCTTTCGGTTGGAATATTTTTCCATTTAAGTCGTTGAAGTTCTCTTCTTACTAAAGTCACTGACTCATGCTTCGAAAATAAAATAACAATTTTTGCACGCTGATTTACATCCATTTTGAATCTTACGCTTAAAACAATAACAATTAATACATTTAAACAAAATATACTTTAATTAAATTTTAAAGAATAAGCTTCAAGATGCCTTTATAATTAAAAAGAAATACAATATAATTCAAAAGTTATTGCAGTTTTAAACCCGGTAGTTACTTTATGATCACCCCGTATATAATATAATCAATAAATTAAGACTTCGTCAAAGATTAAAATATCTTGATATTCGGCCATAGGACTACAATCCTTATGCTTTGGTGATAAATCATTTAGTTCAGCAAGTTAACCAACATTTTTTTCAACGCCACGTAACGCCTTCAGGTGCAAATTCAGGTAAATATATAGCTTTCTGTTGAAGATAATGGAAAACTAATATTCATTTTATCAATTATTTATTGTTTAAAGAATAATGTCGTTTTTTAACCTTAATCTTTAAAGACAAATATCTCAGCGTAGAATCCACTTTATTAATCAAAATAACAACCGTTAGTATCAACGCACTTTTGCCAGCGTTGCACAAGTTTATTTATTCTGGTTGCATAAAATTCTGGCTTTCTGGAGGCGATGAAATCGTTGAAGTCAGTTTTAGGATCCCCTTGATTTTTGAAGTATTTCTCCTAGAGGAAAATGTCAAGATGTTTGAAAAAGTGATAATCAGTAGGCGCGAGGTCAGGTAAGTATGGTGTATGACTCAAAGTTTCGTATCCAAGTTCGTTCAACAGTTACATTGTCAGACGTGCGATGTGTTGCCGGGCGTTGTCATGGAGAAGAATAGGCCCCTTCCTATTGACTAATGCTGGATGTTGTTGTTGAAGTTTCCGGTTCATTTTAACGATTTCCTAACAGTATTTGTCTGTCGTAATTGTTTCTCCTGTATTTAGGAAGCTATGATTAATAAAACCGGCTGCAGACTACCAAACAGTCACCATCATCTTTTTTCGGTACAATTTTGGCCTCGGAAAGGGTTGCGGAGCTTGATCGTGGTCCAACCATTGAGAAAAAAGTTTCCGATTGTCGGAAAGAATCAACTTTTCATCACACGTTACAATTCGGTCTAGAAACGGATCATTCTTGTTCCGCAGAAGAAGTGAAGACGATTCCTCAAAACAACGCATTTTTGATTGTCATTTAATTCGTATGGAATCCATTTATCTAGATTTTTCGACTTCCCAATGTAACGCAGAAGGTTTGAAATTGTTTCTATCGTGACACCAAGTTCCTCCGCAAGCTCTCGAACCGTTTTGCATGGATTCGCTTCTACTAAAGCCTTCAAATTTTCATTTTCAAAAGCGCCTCTGCTACCACCGTCCGCTCTTTATGGCTACTCGAGGATCCCGTGGAACATAAAGTGTAGCTGGGACAATGAATAATTAAACAGAGTAATAAAAAACACGAATTTTATTTCGAGTAGTAATTTATTTAGACAAGTCAAAATTGTGATAAATAGTCACGCATAATAATTTTATCGCAATTGATACCTTTAAACAATTCAAAAAATTACAAATATATAGAAAATGAACACACTTCAATGTTGAAATTTATTCACAATTTTTCATTATTTTTTTATATTTGCTGTATTTATTTTATAAGTCAAAAAAATTTCGTCAGAATATATTGTGATTAATTTTGACGGATCGACCGTAATCATCAGACTGAAATAACAATGATATACTCGCGTTTATATATCAAAGTAATGTTTATGTAATCATTATGTCATTTAAATCATGAAAATACTTTCAATAAAGTTGAAGAGGATGGTGTTTGGACATTGATTTTAGGATCAAAAGATTTGATCAACAATGCTTCACACATCACCCTTTCCCAGTAATTATCAAATTGTGAAAAATTAACTCGGGAAACTGTCGATAAATTAATTAAATCGGAAAATGAAAATGAAAAATCAAATACAATAAATAGCGACAAAAACAAAAATCAGATAAATAATAATTATGATAATATTGGTTTTGTTTTGACTGTTCCCTATTCTGAGGGTTTCAGGAAATTCAAAAACTCTATTTTGAAACATGATGAAAATAATTTATTAAATTTAAAAATTGTATCTAGATCATGTAAGATAGGAAGTTTGTTTAGTAGTAAATCTATCACTCCAACTGGGTTATGTTCCAATTTAGTTTATCAATATAAATGTAATGGGTGTGACGCCATATATATCGGAGAGACTTGTCGTCATCTCTGTAAACGGATTCAGGAACATAATCGCAGGGAAGGTGATAGCAATATTGCTCAACATAAGAAGAACTGTTTGATTAGTAAAGTTGATGTAAGTAATTTTAAGATTTTGTGTTCACAATTTGACAATTACTGGGAGAGGGTGATGTGTGAAGCATTGTTGATCAAATCTTTTGATCCTAAAATCAATATCCAAACACCATCCTCTTCAACTTTATTGAAAGTATTTTCATGATTTAAATGATATAATGATTACATAAACATTGCTTTGATATATAAACGTGAATATATCATTGTTAATTCAGTCTGATGATGACGGTTGATCCGTCGAAATTAATCACAATATATTCTGACGAAGATTTTTTGACTTTTAAAAATTCATTATCGTCATTTTTTAAATATTTATTTTATAATTATTTTCTTTTTAATTGTTATTTGTTTATTCCAAATAATTTAATTGTTTTCGAATTCATCTAATGATTCACTAATTTTCTTGATTAAATTTTTTTTAATCTTCAAAGTTAGAATTTTTCAAATTATCGGAATTCTCTAAGGCAGCGTCAGATTAAACTTTTTCCTAAATTTAAGGAACTTAAAGATTTGAATTACTCGTTTTTGTATTTATTTAATCGATCATTTTGGACGTAAAAAAGTAAGACCTTGCAAATGATCAGTCAATCCGTCCCTTCAATTTTTCGACTTCAATTATTATTAATAATAGTATTATTATTTTGATAATAATTATTTATTATGTGACTTAAAATATAATATTCTAAATTTGCTTTTATATTTAATAAAAAAATTTCTACAAGATGACCCTAATATTTTATATTATTTTTTTATGGCTTCTTCTGTAAATAGAATTTATTTTTAATTAAACATAATCTAAGGAACAAATATTTTATACATATATTTAAATGAATGAAGTCTAAAGTAAATTAATTTTCTAAAATGTCAGTTATAAAGTTTTGTGATTCCTGTTTAAGTTGAATTAATATTTAATAAACAATTCCATCTGTAAATAATCCATGACTTAAACATAAGCAAAACATCGGAAAAATAAATACATGATGATCAACAATCATGGATTTTACGAAACCAAATTATGATTAATTTATTTAAAAATATAAATAATAAAGAAATATTTTAATGAAGGATTTGTTTCATTTAATTTATTATTTAATTTAAATACTTCTTACAACTTTCCGGATTCGTTTATCGTTTTAATTCTGTGACCATACTTTAAAAAGTATTAACAAAATATTATCAAACATCCAAAAAATATATAATGTTCCCAATGAATCTGACGGTCGTCATCAAGACGAAATTATCGAAAAAAGAGATGTCAGACCTTAGCAATAAATTATGAATAATTTATATCAAAAATAATTTCTTATTTCCTTCAAAGTTAAATGAAAATAAATTTAATTTAATATATAAATTAAGAAACTAATTGTAATATATTTTAAATAATTTCGTTAATATTTTCGCAAATAAATATTTGAAAAACATTTGATAAATTATTTAAAATAAATTTTAGGATTATAAATCCATAAATGAGTTATAATAAAAGATAAATTATGTTGAGATCGTCCATAATTTTAAAGCAAATTAACTTTGATTAAATCAAGAAATTATTTGTTTATATTATTTTCAATGTCAAAAGTGTGAATCCTTGTACACTGGAGAGACAACTTGACGCAATCTTTGCACGAGGATCGTTGGACATAATCAATCGAGTAACAATAGTTCAATTTTCAAGGTAGACAAAGTAATAGTCATAAAAAAGATTATTTTAATAATTTAGATACAAATTAGAAAGGATTGTTATCGAATGAATCTGTTTATAAAACATTATAAACCATGTAAAAAGATTTCAGGTGATTCTTCAATCACATTTTGCTTTTTGTTTCAGATTTCACATGTAATAGTTTTTTTAAACTTTTCCCTTACGGTGACAAAAACGCCCGCACGGTCCGGTGTTGTGTAGTGACCAAACATTTTTTTTAATTAGCAAAAAATCAAAAAATTGATAATACTCTTCATCATGTATCAATAGAGATATTAAAGTTTAATTAAAGCAATGTGTACTGAGTACATATTTCAGGGAAGGGAATCTTAACTTTATAAATATTCCCTTTAATATTATTGCAACATCACAATTTGCGTGAAAACATTTATTAACTACACAAACAGACTCATTTTCAGTAGCACAATCTGTGGAAAGCATCGTTCTTCAATTAAAATAGTTTTGTCTATTTCTTTAAATCTTAATGAATTTAATTTATCAAAATTTTATTGAGTAAAAATAAATTAAGTAAATTTTAAGATAAACATTAGTTCTTTAATTATATTCAAGTTAAGAAGTTAAGTTATTAAGTATTATTACAATTTCAAATTACAAAACTTTTAATTAATTAGTATTTATACATTAATCTCATTAGATTTAAATAATTAATCAACAAAATATCAATCCCATCTGAGTAGGAGAGTCACCAGTCTAAATAGTATGCAAACAACAAAATCACTATTAAAAACGGTTTCAAAATAAACACTATTTTATGACATAATGGTGAAAACGTATTGTATTAAAAATAACTTTTCTTTTTGTTATTAATAAATAAGTTGTTCTTTATTTCAGATAAAAAATTAAAAGATAAATGTGGTTTTTGTATAAAATATAAATTTTTTCGAATTTATTTTCCTCCTTCTCTTGTAGTATTCCTTACTACAATTGTGTGTGATCAGTGAATTTAAGGGTATGTAAAACATAATGAATACAGAGCAATAACTCTATTATATGCTTTGATAAGTGCATTTTTTAACTGATTCCACAATGTGATTCAACTAAGTCGGACATTGAATTCTTAAAAATTTGGTCTCTAAAAACTATAGGAATTTCATAATTAGTGTTCTGTAAAAGCTTTGCATCGTGTCTTCAGTGTTTGAAGGATTTAAAGTTGTAAGTATATACAATAAGTTGAAATAGGTTGTTAATTTGAACAAATATTTTAGTAAATAATATATCTTTGAAAATCATTAGGTTGACTTGTTTTTTATGCATCACTTTGGTAAAATAATTTTTTCAACTGTTTGCCTGTAGTGCACTACTTTGTTTCTGATACATGTAAACATGAACACTGTAAGTTAATATAAGAAATAATTTAGAAATATAATTTTTTACAAATGTTTCTTTATGACAGTTTGCTTATATATGTTTTTGGTGGTATTATCTATAAAAGTTAAGAATTTTTGTTTTCGTACTTCATAAAACGAAAGAAGGATTCTCTCATATGAAGATATCATTCGTAGATTATGTTATAGTTGTTACCTTTATCTAGAGCACACAATGAAAAAACATGATTTTAAAAGTATAAAAGGTGTTTTGAAGAAAATTAGATTCCAAATCTGGCAATCATATAAAAATCATGTCCAAAAGTTAGAGAATTTGGTTAAGAAATTGGAAGGTCTAAAAAAGACAAAGTCTGAAAAACCAAATCAAGTATTCGACGAGAAAGCATTTGAAGGAACATTTACTAATTTCTTTGATGTTTCCTGTTCATGATGTTTCGATGATGATCAAAATTCATGAAAACATGGAAAGAAGAATGAAAATGTTTGATCCATTACCGAAAGTAAAGGAGAAAACATAAGTACAGAAAAGAGAACATTATCATAAATGAAAAAGAAATAAAGAGCAGATTTACAAGAGTTCATGTTAAATTTTAAGCAATATTTATGTGGCAGGCGATTTACAGCAAGAACTGATTATAAAGCACTGCTACATATGAAGAGTACGTCCAAACCAATAACTCCTCAATTCCAGACATGGTTAGCAAACATGGCGGATTTTTACTTTGATTTGAAGTATAGAAAAGGTGACGAACATATAAATGCAGATATATTATCACGGCTATATGACGACATATGTGCACAATGTGAAACAAAACACAAAGAACCAAAATCAACAAAAGCAAGAGTGAAATACATCAATACAGTGGTGATTCAGTCTACAATTCAATGGATAAAAGACGAACAAGAAAAGTGCTCAGAGCTGAACCAGCTGAAACAAATACAGGAGATGGCAGAAGGTGAAAAGAATGAAATCACCAAGGACTTATTACAACTAAAGGACCAATTAGTTTATCAGAATGGGTTATGGGGTAGGCAAGAAAGACATGACAGAGATATTTCTTTGAAACCAAGTTTTTCCTCATATTCTTTACACTCTCAATGTATCCCGAGATTTGCAAAGTCAAAGAAAAAATAATTTTTCAACGTCAAATCAGGAACGTGACCGTCTTTGATGATAATTACTTTCTTTATTCACGCATCAGATAAAGAAGGGCATAATACCATGTCACTCGGTGAATTATTCAAGCTCACGACAACAAAATGAAGCTAATGAGCACAACACTTCAAATTAGAGCTCTATCAATGTATACCATTAGTGTTTCAGTGGTACAACTCTTGTGACTCTTGGAAAACTCTGTAAAAAGGTTATATAAAGCATTCCTTGGGTAATAAAACATTGTAAAAATCAGAAGTTTTGAAGATCGGCTTAAAATTTTTTTGAAAATTTTGAAAAGAAATAAATTTAATATTTTATTACTAAAGTCTTGTTCTTTCAAGTTCTGATGAAAAAAATTGCAAGTAAATTTAGAGTAAATATTCTCAGAATATCTTGTGTAATGATAATGCAAATCTTTCTTTATTGTTTTTTGCTACTATCCCTATACCATCCAGGGTGTCGTCTATTGACCATTTTTTCAAAATATGTGGCCATGAGCTCTTTTTAAGGTATCTTTCCATTGTCATGATATGAAAATGCTTTATTTTCCATCTCGATTATTTTTCCTGGACATTATGTTTGGAAAATCGTTTCTTGAAAAACAGCTTTGATCTTTTTTTTATTTTGCTTGAATTTAAATTTGCTTTATTTTATCTTTAAACTATAAAAATGATGTATATTGATGAACCTCACTGTCTTGTTTTTAGAGAATTAATATAATATCTTAGATTCACCCCAATTAAGAAAGTAAATGAAGGATGTAATTTGAGGGTCTCTGATCAATCTAAGGCTTTCAATTTTTTCGATTTAAATAAATTAAATAAGACATTTAATACTACTGGTTTACTAAATTTCTCGTGTTTGTTATAATAATAATATTTTAACAATAAAGAATAAATAAATAACTTCAATTCAATATGGTTCTATAGATCCATTTGGATTTGTGATTTTAAAACGGCTTACATTTTATTTTCACAAGTAGATTTCGTGTGTTACGTATTCCTAAAGGTACTAAAATTATATGGATCATTAATGGATGTTGAATAAATGATGTTTAGATATCCATTTATTCAAGTGCATTCTCATTATTTTATTAAAAACTTCCAAATAATCAGTTCAATTCAATTTATTTACGACTCAAAAAATTACGAAACTCAAACATTTAGATGCATCATATGTGTTATTAAAAAATATTTTGATTAGTACTAATTAAGTTAAAGAGCAAACAGTAGAGTGAACAAAAGAACATATTAACATGAAAGCCATGAAAGATCTCGTTCATACTTACAAGATTCTCTACCAAGAAATAATGTGAAGGTATTATATTTGAATGAATCTCGTTCTTCAACCTTAATGAAACTGGAACAATCCAGGGCCATTTTTAAGAAATTTTCACTGGGGGGTACAAGTAATCTGGAATGGTCAAGTGCCGAAATATGGTAACTTCTTTTATCTCGAATGAAAATAGTTATTTTTTTGTTTTTTATAATGTTTTTTTCCTTTTCTTAATAGTTCTTTATCAAGTGTTCTCAGAAAGGAAAGAAAAAAACATAAGTTATCCGTGCCATAACATTTTACGAACAGTCCAACACGAGTTATATAACACAACACTTCAACACATGTTACTTTTTAAAAAAAGAATTGGCAACAAAGTATTTTTCTGAAGAAACATCCGAGTTTGGGTTTCTTTCTCGTCTTTCTTTCACTCACAAAAATTCTGCCATAGTACTGCGATGATCAAACTGACAGGTCCACTTTCAATTAATTTGCGAGCATCATGTGAGAGTTGGCTGTCTCAACTGAGGTTCTCATGCGATGGGCTGAAACGTTCAAGTTGTATAAAGAAACAAGCCTCTCAAGAAGCATGCTGTGTGTAGCGAGTATTATAGAAGACTATATTACTTCCAAAAATATGTCGCTGCAGCGCAGAAGGAAAATTTTCCACTTCAATTAGGATAAAGCATTTATTGGCCATTGCTCAGCACAGTCATCTAGTAAATGCTGGATTTCTTATGAAAACAAACGTCGTGTTATTTTCAATCATGCCTTAATAAATGCTTCGAATTCTGATGTTTTCAAAAGTTTTAATATGTTTTTGACAACTTCTACTGAGTCTCTGTTTCCTAGGGCTGTAGTTTCTATTCCTCTCTACCAGGAAAGGAAGCCCTAGATAAAAGGTCTCATTGACGAAGTTCTTAATCTTTATTGCTTATTATCTCTTGTAGAATAACGTCGTCACGCTGTAGCTACCTTTGCAAATCACGAAATATTTTCAAGACATTAACTATAAGACCGTTAAGCAAAACTTGATACTATTCATACGCCCATGTCTTCAAATATCCCTGCGCTTTTGCTCTCTCTGTTTTCGATTCCCATTTCAGTTCTGAAAACTTAGAAACTTCCTTGCAACTGTAAAGGTTATAAAGATTAACCGTAAAAAGGTTGAATATGTGGTCCGCAAATTCAACTTCGTAATGAGCAGGTAAATTTTTTACCGTTGGTTGAAATTGAGGCAGGAGTTTTGTTGTTTTTTCAGACGTTTTGAAGAAGATAGCTAGAAACTTAGCATTTTTGATCCAGATACGCAGCTCCTTCAATGCTTTTAAAAGCTAGGTCACTTCTGTGAACAGCACACCAGAACTTCAATAGATCACAATGCATCCAGTTCTTCATCAGCTTCAAGAGCCCCCTTGTTGATCCTATATTAGCGCTTTCGTTATCTGATGTAACACCAATCACCTTAGAATTTTGTGCAACCGTGATCTTAAGTGCATCCTATCCAGGGGCTCCCAACTGTTGAGGTTCGTTGAAGGCTTTGCACACATTTTTTACTTCACGATCTTTTTTTTCTATTCTAGCAGAGACTTACTTTAAAGGTTTGAATAATTTTAAAATTTGTTTAATTATTTTTTTGTAATTTTATGAAATATTTTTAAGTTAAAATAATAATAAATGTTATTGAAAAGTTTCTAAATTTGTTCAAATAATCATTATTCAAATTCAGAAATAACTCTAATTAAATGGTGAAAGAACTTCTGGAAAGTGTCGTTCCTCAAAATGTGATAATAATGTTTGCATAGTAATTGTGTCGGTGCTCTTAACATTGATATTTTGAGTTAAAGTTATAAGGCGTCTAAATTTATATTTTGATTACATTGTTTTAAGAAACATATATCCTTTTTATACAAGTTTATACAAAATATTTTATCAGATTTTTTTTGGCATTGTGTCAGGTTAACTTGGTTAATGAACCCAATATTTTATTTCATTCATACTTCTGATATCAAATAAACAAAATTTCGTTCGAAAATAAAATATTTCAACAGTCAAACAATTATATATAATCGACAGTATCTCTGATCCCCAATCAAGATATGTCAATATAGCAAATACTCCAACGAGATTAAACATTAATACCTCAACCATGATTTTGATTATCCTAATGTCACTTTCCATTAGCCATTCCACCCACCATGTACCGAATGAGTCTTCTCCTAACGATCCGATTAAATCATTAGGAGAATTTATTAAATTAGATGCAATTTACGTTAGAATTTCCCCAGTATTTACCATTATTTAAAATTAAAAATTTCCTGTATTGACCATCAATAAAGAACAATGATATTCAGTTTTAATTTTAGCAAAAAAAGAAGTAAAATTAAATCGACAATAACTTTCTGGGAGACGGGAACTGTTTTATTTTATCAGGAAGTTCAATTCTCTTTTCGTATTATACTCCTAATGAACTGAATGCCGTTCGACAAACATTTGTTCCATTTTAATCGGTCAAAACGACTTCGATTTGGCTTTTTTTCAAATTATAATTAATTAAATCAAGGTAAAAAAGATGGAAAATGATATACTAATTCCTTTATATTTTAATTCCAAGTATTATGTCCTATTTGAGAGTTTTGGAATTTTAAATTTTAACATTTTACTTAAGAAATCTTCGAGAATAATTATATTTAAATTTTTCATTTTTTTCATTTTTCTAAAACCATATGAGCGTTTTGGGTAAACATAATGTTAAATCCCATTAAGTTCCCATGTTCCAATCTGGAAACATTTTTATTATGAATAAAAACTTATCAAGATGTTATCGGATTTTTTTATCTCTATTTTGGACATTGCAGAAGAGTTAAATTTCCAAATTACATCAATGAATTATAAAAAAATGGTACTTAATATGTCAAAACAAATGATCTATGAAAATTGCCAGTCTCAAGTATTTAAAAGCATAATTTCCATAGATGTTGATTTAATAACTATAGATGCCAAGTATTGAAGAATATGGCGAATCAAGCACCAAGTGGCACATATTAACCTGATTTGTCCCGGATATTACCATAACCGACGCAATGGTCGGTTCATTCGATCGCTCCGTGATAAACATTTGGAACGACAATTGGATGTTCTGACAATGGAACTTGGCGTTCTTGACGCACTGGTCGTGGCACACGATCTGGCAGTTGATGCACGAATTGACTGAGCCCATCGCGATCAGCGCTTGATTGCACGATTCGCAAAACTTCAATTTATTATCGGTGACGCGATTGACAAAGTGATGTCCATCGGGTCGAAATTTGTGGATGCTCTGCAGCTTAATGGTTGTTGGAAACGAGCAATTGTGTCATTACGTTGAATTCGATGCGATAATTGAAGAAAGTTGGCGAAGTGTAGTTGGATTTGTGCCGCGAGCGGCGCTCATTCTCACGGGACGCCGACGAAAAACATTTTTCGTGGTAGGTCGAAGTTGAGCGATGAATCGAAATACTTCGGATGGATTTTTGAGAAAATGTTTGTGATTTTCGATTTGATTTTGTTGAACTTTTTACCGTTGACTTCTGAGTTGATGGGATTCGTTTTGGTTTTAGATTTCGAGCGTTCCTTTTTCTCCATTGAATTTATAATCAAAAATTGAGAAAAATTAATGACAAAATAAATGCTTTATTTGAAAACAAATTAAATTTTGCATGATAACGATTGTAATTTTAAACAAAATTATTTTTTTCCGTTCTCTTGTCTTTCGGTTCACTCTCAAATTCAATTTAATAAAAACTTTTAGCGATTAAAAAATTTTGTAATTGTTAAAAAAAATTATTTTTTTAATAAGGAAAAGAAATTTTAATATGAAATAGGAAAGTTTTCTAAATTTAATAAAGTGAAATGTTAATATTAATAGTTTTGATTAAATTGAATTTTATAAATCTGTTAAATGAGAATTTCGATATTGTGAGGGATAATTTGGAATGTTGTAAGTTTGTTGTTTGTATGCTGTTTAGATTTGTGACTCTCCTACTCAGATGGGATGGATATGTTATTGATTTATTATTTGAATCTAATGATATTAATTTTAAATACTAATTAATTAAAGTTTTATAATTATAAATTTTAATAATATTTTTATTAAACGATTTTTAACTTATTAAATTTAATATATATTAAAAATTAATGTTAATTTTAAAAATTACGTAATGCATTTTCATACAATAAAATTTAAGAAATTAAAAATTAATATTAAAATCTTTCCCATTCATTGTTTTTATAGATTTAAATGCTTAAACAAAAACTATATCAATCAAAGAAAGATGCTCTCTGAAAATTGTTGTGAAGAATCTGTTTGTGTTGTCAATAAATGTTTACACCAACATTCAAATTGTGATGTTGTTAATAGATGTGATGAAAATTCTTTTGTTAGAGTGAGAAGGTGTAGGGAAAAAAGGAAGTAAAATAAATGGTCACTACAATAACATTTCGGAGATAAAGTGAACATCCCTTTCTATGGAATCGTCCATTTGATATGACGTTCTGATTTAAAGTAACGTTTTATAATCTAAAAAGGTTTTTGACTTTTCGAATCTCTGATAATAATCCAGTTATAATTTTATAAGCTTAAGGTGAAATTACGATTTTTGCTTCATACAAAACAATTGTATTCAATGTTAATGCTTTGTCACGAGGCTTGTTTTATCTTGATGATAACATTGAAAACAGATAACCTACTGGTTTTATTTCTTACATAATCAGAAATTTACTTCACATACCATCATTCTTCAAGTCAAAAAATTATCCTGAAAAATACAATTTTATGGAAGATGTTATAACATTAACAAGTTAGAAGATCATAAGTTTGCTAGTCCGATCAGATAAAGAATGAGAAGTATTGTCAGCTAAGAATACGATATTGGCTGGATTTCAGGATAATTTGTAAATGTCTCCATAGATTTAGTTTTGATAGAAATTTCAGGATATTTCTATTCGAATTTATGAAGATAACATCTGAACTTTGTAGTTCATAAACCTGTGTATTCTTTACCTGAAACTGACATCATTGTTGTACAGAAAAAAAGAAACAAAGGTACCTTCCTTTCGAAAGACCTCTAATTTGGGTTGGAAGAAGGAGTTTTACGAAATCTTCATCTACTTCCACATAACAAAATCAATATATTTAGCATGGTCTTTGCCAACATTAGTAACTTATATGACAACCTACGGTGCATATGTAGACTAATACTAAACTCCATAGCTGTTATTTCTTATCTTAGGTAACGAATTGAAAAGGTGTTTATTTATTGGGTTGGCAAAAAAGTCATTGCATTTTTTAGTACGTCTTAATAAAAAGCTTGAAAATATAAAACGATGTGATAAAATTTAAATGCAATTATATATTCTAAAATCTTAATTTTCAGACTATATTTATACAAAATATTAATTGATTTTGTTTTAATTTATTACTTTACCGTCAATTCGAAATGGAAAATCAAAATGAGCATATTCGTCATGTTTTGTTGCATTATTTTCGCAAAGGGAAAACCGCTGTGCAAGCTCATAAGAAGATATGTTTTGTATATGGTAGCGACTCCTTAAAACTTCGACAGTATCAATTCTGGTTTTCTAAATTTCGTTCTGAAAAATTTCATCTGAAAGATGCACCACGCTCCGGTCGACCAGTTGAAGTTGATGGCGACAAAATAACAGCACTGATCAAATCTATTCCACATATGACGACAAGAGAAGTTGCACAGACTCTGGAAATATCAAAATCAAGTGTTGGAAGTCATTTAAAGAAACTTGGATTCGTCAGTAAACTCGATATGTGGTTACCAGATGAACTGAAAGAAATTCACTTGGTGAAATGTATAGACATTTGCGATTTCCTTTTGAAGCGAGAACAAAGTGATCCATTTTTAAGCGCTTGATTACGCATGACGAAAGATGGATTGTTTACAACAATGTGGAACGCCGACGATCATGGACAAAATGTGGTGAGCCTGCTAAAACGATCCCAAAAGCAGAAATTCACCAAAAGAAAGTTATGCTTTCCGTCTGGTGGGATTTTAAAGCAATTGTGTTTTTTGAACTTATTGCGAGAAATGAAGCCATCAATTCAGACAGATATTTTGGTCAGCTGGAGAAATTGGCTCATTCAATTCAACAGGAACGTCCTGAATTGGCAAATCGAAAAGGAGTTGTAATTCAGCATGATAACGCAAGACCGCATACAAGTTTGACCACTCGCCAGAAACTCTTTTCACTGGGTTGGGAGGTTTTGCCGCACCCACCGTATTCTCCAGACTTGGCCCGATCGGATTTTCACTTATTTAGATCACTGCAGAATTCCTGAAACAGAAAAACATTCGCCAGTGATGATGACATCAAATCGTTCCTAGACGGCTTTTTTGCTGACAAAGGCAAAGGTTTTTATGAATCAGAAATAATGAAGCTACCGAAAAGGTGGAAGAAAGTGATTGAAAATAATGGACAGTATATCGTGTAAAAATATTTGTGCATCCATGTCATTTTTTGATAATAAATATTTTAGTAAAAAGCGCAATGACTTTTTGTCCAACCCAATAAAATATTTTGTTTTCGCAAGTTTTTTAGTTTTTTCGAAACATCTTTTTGTAACAATGTTTTATCTTGTCCATTTTTTAAAGATTTTTACAAAAAATGATAATTATAAAAATTTTATAAATATAACATTTTATAAAAAGTGTATTTAACACGTATGAAAAAATTATAATAAATATTTTATAACAATCAATAAATATTAATTATTATATAAATAAAAAACCTTCTCTTAGTTTTTGAAGTTGTATCTATGGACCTTGCTAAAATAACTGTCAATATTCCTTTTCCAGAACTGTAGAATCGTTTCTGTAGGAGGTCATAGGTTCCGTTACCACAAACCCCTAAGACTCCGTCATCCGCCATTCCTCCGAGATTATATAAATTAAAATCATCCGAATGTGAGGCTCCTATTCAATTATTTATTTTAATTATCGGCAAATATTTTTTAAGCCAATGAATATATAAACTATGTAAACATAAATAATATAAAATATATACTTAGTTTTTCTGACACAACCTTTGAAGAAAGAAGGCTTTATAAAGTTCACTGATTAAATACTGATGGTACATTCTATTTCAACCTAAACTCAAGTAAACATTTATCGTAAAAGTATGTTTAACTTTGCATTTTATGTACTTGATTAATTTGTATGTCGTCTTTTTAAAGGAATAAAATGAATAAAGTTAAATACAAATTTATTCAATCTATAAACATTAATTTAAAGCATAATTGATTTTAAATAATTATATATTTAGTAATACTTCGCCGTTGTAAAATTTGCGAAGTATTTTTTTAATAAAAAATCACTTATGAAATAAAAATTTTAATATTATATATTATTAATATTATTTATATTAATTAAATAGAAAATGCTCCTTATGTTACAAAATAATAATTACATTTGAGATTACTTTTTCCGATTATCACTGATTTTAGTGAACATTAAGTTTTATTCATTTTCCTGGAGTGATAACAATTTTGTATTGCCTGGATCAACTAAAATTGCAATGGTTACAGGTCAGTTTTTTCTTGTAAGTTTAAGTCGTACCAGCACTACCGTCTTACCTCGAAAAAACACCTAGGCGTTGTATTCGTGATAAACGAAAAAATCATTATTTGTAAAAAATGAAAAAAAGTTTTCTCACATTTTTGAACCAAATTTTAAATTGATGAAATATGTTATTATTAAAATTAATTGTAAAAAAGTTGTTTTTTATGATTTACTCTACAAAAATTTTATTTGATATTTGAATTTCTCTCAGAAATTACGCACTGAGCGCTTTATTCGAATTGTGCGCCCAGTATGTGTACTATTCGTACAACGCCTATGCGTTTTTTCGAGGTAAGACAGTAGAGTACAAAAAGTTTTCTCAAACTTTTTTAGTCCTAGCACCCATTTTCAAGATATTAACTGACCCCGACGCTATTTGTTTTGTCTGCTAAATTCTATTATAAGACTGTTAACAATCATTGTTGTTTTGTGAAGCTGCATCAATAATGGCACCGTCATAGAATAGTTCGCAATAGACATATTAAACACATTGAGGGCTGAGTTGGTTACTATTCAAATTATCCAATCAGATAAACTGGCTGGTAGCAAAGAAGTTATTTTAATTGTAAACAATTTTCACCTTTCTGCGGAACCCCTACAGTTCACAGTTTTAGAAACACTATAGTACTAATCGAAAATGGTTACATAAAATTTTAGTTTCACCTTTCAATTATCTAAGGATGAAAGAAGTACGATATTTCAACTTTTTCTTCGGAATAAGTTCAGTAAAACTCCTAAACAGAATCATGAAGTCTGAAAGGAAATTTAAGATAAGTACAACGTGTTAAGGGTTTCGATTTCAAAACTCCGGCGAAATGCTTCTGATTAACTTTGAAAAATTGAAAATAGAAAAACTATTAATTGAAAAATATTTAGAACATTCATCTAAATAGGAAATAGAAAAATCATTTTGAACAAAAATTTATGATAACATTTAACATATTATTTCAGAATAGAGGAATTTTTAAAATAAATTATTTTAATACCTCAAAGTATATTTAACAAATAGGAGTACAAATTAAATTATTAATTAGAATTTTTACTAATTTGATGAATTGGAATTATTTGTTAGATATTATTTTATATATTAATGGTATCATATAGCCCACTAATTAACCGTCTGAAATCAACCGGGGTTTTTTCTCTGCAATTATGTTATTCATAACGGTCGCATATAATTTAAAGTATGTTTTAAGTATGGCAACATGATTTAATAATGATTTATTCTTTGCAAGTTCAAGAACACTACATATATTTTGAGGATATTTAGGCACGTTCTTTCTATTTTCGAAACTGTTTTCACTTTACATGTATACACATCATGCCAGGTTAATAGGTTATAGGGGTTTGAACTATTACCCAAATACATATTATTATGATATAATACGTACAACGTTTTATTGGTTGAATTATTTAGTTTATAAGTATGAACTTAAAATAAAATCCCTTGTTTCGAAACGATTATAATACTATAAGCAATATACAGTCAACATGTCAAATATGAAACGAATATTTGCATTTTCATTGTTAATTACAATAGATTAAAGGTCTTAATTATTCCAAAATGTCTTTATCAAGTGAAGAAAATGTTTCAAACATTATAAATAAAATAATTCAGTCTTTTTTACAATTAGCTCATTTCTGAAAGACCAGCAGTCGGCAATTGTCGATCTTCAGTCAATCTGCGGTGTTGCTTCTTGAAAATTATCGTTCGCACAATTATTTATTTTGGAATCAAAAAATTTAATCTAACGGTACTTTTTATTTTCACTAAATCAGAATTTTAATCAAAATTTTTTTTACTTTGCTCTGTAGACTTAACCCTTAAATGAATGATTTTTCTAATACTTAAAAAATATATTTTCGGTATCTTCGATATATCAACGCTAAGTTTACATCTGACAGTCTCGAAAAAACTAATGTGTTGCCACTCGAAAAAGTATATCGTGTAGACAGGGCTGATTTTACAACGACATGCAGTGAGCGAATATAAACGATTTTAAGGTCGTATGAATTATAAGGTCGTATATTGTAGTATTACAACGATTTGCATTTCAGGGTTAACAAATTAGCGATGACATCTAGCACATAATTAGGAACAAAAAGAATTTCGATTATTGTAATAAATCTGAAATATAAATATGAATACACTGTAAGCTAAAGTTGTACCTTTATTAAAAAGATTTTTTTGAGAAATAAGAAAAATTCGATCGTAAAAACTTCAAAATTTAATCTATGAAAAGGATGTTATGAAAACGCTTATCGCCCTCCAATTTCGAGGAAATACCTGACAACCTTGGACAAGCCGCAATCACACTGAACGTTTTACCACTTGTAAAATCAAATATTTAATTAAATAAAGAAAATAATAAATATTTTTTGATTAAGAAAAAACACCTGAAAGAAATATAAAATATAGTTTTAAAATTTCCAAAAAAAATATTTTAATTTAATAAATGGATATTATAATGAATTATTTTAATTTTTAAAGAGGAAATAAATATTAACAACCAAGCATATTAAATTAATTAAATATTTGTAGATAAAAGTTGAAATAGGAATAATTAAAACTAAAAATTTTAGATATATTTATTTAATTAGTATATATATATATATAAATTAAGTTTCTTTAAATCAAATGACAATTTAGTTATTAAACAAAAATAACACCATTTTAATTTTAAATTTTTATTCGAAAACATGTTTCGCCACTTTTGTGGCATCTTCAGTTCTGTATTTA
>MQRK01218863.1:0-30423 GCA_001938485.1 Girardia tigrina
AAAATATTGTATTGTCATTGGAAGCAAGCCTGTATAAAAAAATTCAGCTCAATTGGATGACTGAAAGTGGTCGAAAAATCAATCGCAAGATTTGTTCCAGACAAGAAAGCAAGCTAATATAAACGTGGTAAAAATATAAAGATATGATAAGTCAAATGATTGAAATAGCAGCTGTAAACGTAAATATAAATACGAATTTGCAAATTTGGCAAGAAAACGATGGTCTACTTAGAGTTAAAAGAAAAATTAATGGAACAACAAATAAAACAGTATAAAGTGGTGAACAATTTATTAAAATATCTGGATGGAGGTAAAGAGTTAATTGTTATTCCTGATTCACAAAAAGAAAATATTATGATGCAGTATCATGATGGAGATTTAGAAGTACATCTATCGTTACGAAAAACATTTAACCGAATCAGGTAAAAATATTATTGGGAAGGCATGAGAGCTGATATATAATCATGGATTCAATCATGTGCAATTTGCGCTACTCGGAAAAATACGGGCAACCAAAGAAAGGTTCCCTTAAAACCAATGCCATTACCTGCAGCTCCATTCGAATTATGTGCAATGGATGTTGTTGGACCATTACCGGAAACAGTAAATGGTAATAAATATATTTTAGTTTTCGTAGATCATTTCTCGAAATTTACTGAAGCTTTTGCAATGCCAGATCAGAAAGTTGAAACACTTGCACCAATATTCGTTGAGCGCATTATATTCAAGTATGGACCACCAAAAAAGATTTTGATCGATAGAGGACAAAATTTTATGAGCAGCATAATGAGCCAGATAAATAATGTTTTCGAAATACTGAAGCTTAATACCACTGGTTATCATCCGGAAACAAATGGTTTGGTGAACGCATGAACGGTACATTTTTAAATAGAATGGCATGTCTAACAAATCGAAAACAATGTGATTGGGATATTTTTAATCCATATGTGTTATTTGTGATAAATAATACGAAAACAGAAGCAACAGGTCATAAACCAAGTTATCTCTTATATTTACGAGATATTATAATGCCAGTTGATTTGGATTTCAGTCCATAATCATCTCAATTAATTTAAGCACCAGATTTCGTTACTGTAATGTTAGAAAAATTAAATATTGTGTATAAAAAGTTCGTCTGTGAATAAAATATAATCAGGAAAAATATAAAGAACAATATGATAAAAAGACAAAGCCACATTCATTTAAAGTAGGGGATCGAGTGAGAATATTCACCCCCGAGTCAAAGAAAGGCTTAACTCCAAAATTAGCAAGACCATATAAAGGTCCATGTGAGGTTGTCAGAGTGACACCCACAAATCTATTTATCATAAAAAATTAAAATGCGGATCCAACAGTCGTCCACGTTAATAGATGTAAGAAAGCAGAAAATGAGCCTGTTAAAAGATATAACCATAGATCGCAAATTCAATCTGACGAAATAGCAGTAATAGAAATTAACCCACCAACATCAAGGAATAGAAACACGGAATCTTCAAATTATGAAGATATTGTACAACCAAGAGAACTTACTCAGAAAGCGACAATATCACTTCTAATAGAAGATATTGGATTTTATTTTGCCCAAGAGGATTTTTACGATAGACAATTCTTTCGACAAGCTAAAATAAAACATCCATTTTTGTTTGCTAGAAAAACTCTACAAACCAGACACAGCTACAAGTCACCATAAACCGACATAAATTTCATAAAACTAAAGAATTACTTACAAAAAATTTATGTGAGTATCCTGGTATAATAAACTCACAAGATATCAATGGAATCACAGCTTTAATGGATGCAATAAGCAATAAAGCACCATTTCATACAGTTATAGCACCTTTAATCATATATTCTGATTTAATGGTACAAGATCTTAAGGATGATAAAGCGATAGATTATGGTAACAGAGAAGGATCAGATTTAGTTAATTCCATATTTGAGTTAATCGAAAATAATGAGATCCCATCAATAGAAGGGAAAAGAGCAGCAGTCCAGTATATTAAAAATCGAGATTTGCATCGAATGCGCATACAAAATAAATCGCAAACTAGGATAAGAATATCCAAGAAAAGTAAAAATCCACAAGAAGAACAAAAAGATAATGAAATAAATGATAATCCAGATAGAAGTTATAAATATGCAATAAGATATCCGCAGATTCTAATAATTTTGATAATGATAATGTTGTTTATTTTTCAAGGCGTAAGTGCAACACCGAGAACAATATTAAAGGAACGACTAATTCTAGTACGAATTGTCCCACATACCGTCTTTATTAATGTTGGAGCGTATAACAGTAAATATTCCTTTAAGATTTGTCTCCAGGACAATGTTATTGGCAAAATAATAATGAACTTAGAGCAATATATTTTGACGGATACGAGAACCATACAAATATGTATGTTCTTGTTTACAGAGAGATAGCCTTAACAGCAGCGTTTGAAATAAAATGGGCACGACAGAGAATACTAATAGGTAACCCAGTATCAAACCTCACGGTTCATAGTCTTTCATGGGATATTTTTATACAATATAGTTCACTATTTACAATACCACAGGTAAAAACACATGAAAAATTTATTGACTCCGATTCTTTGACAAAAATTCAATCTATCTTTTATAAAACAAATGGTCATATAACATTTCACAAAGACTTACAATTACACGCATGGCCATCTATATTGTTCAGCGTAGGACTGTTTTCGCTCAGTTCTTTAATAATATGGCACATATTATACTTGTATAAAAATATAAAAAGAAACAAACGGCTTTAAACTTATATCGTATCTCTTTGGGGAAATACCTGCCAGGAGTGTACGTAGAGCAGACACACGTATAAAAATCATTTTTGGCTGTACGAGCCTTGAAATTTTACATTTCATTATATATTTGTTTATTTTTTTCTTTCTTCTTCTAATTCGTGCAAACGTGCACAATGATTTAATATCTTTTATTTTAGAAATGAAACCAGTATCCCAAACAGCGCAGGAAGTCCTCTCCAAAATGCAGAGTAAATATTCCGATTTTAAACAAACTTTTTCTGATAATCAGCCGTCTACCGGCTATCGAAATTTGTCATTTGCACAATTTAAAGAACGCAAAGGAATCATTGATCGACAGTGTGAGGAGTTGCCCGCCGTTGTTAGGGACACATGTATAAATAGAGAATTGCCGCATCTTGAAGTGCTTGAACGCATGGAAGAGTGTAAGAATAGGCTCATACAAGTTTTTCAAAAACAGCCCATTTGCCCAATTGAGATACCCTTTCCGTCCAGTTGGACGCCTAATGAACCGATTTCGGATAGTACTACGAGATTGTTTGGGTTGTCAATTCGTCCCATGCACTACGGAAATACGTTCTACCGCGATGTTCAGTCCGGTTTAATCAAAATTTTAGAGGAGTTATACGTGATAGAATATCCAGCCGCGAACTATTACCAAAACCGCCTCATATACAACGATCTGAATAAAAAGATGGTAGTAGTGAAAACCACTGTTATTCGACGTTGGAGGGTTTCGGACGTAATGGGTGTGTATCGACATAGTATTCCTACTTCTTTTAATAGTCCTCATTACAAGCTTGTAACTTTATGCATCCATGCGGTATCGGCACCTCTCATCATTAGCGATACGAAGGTATCTATCAATGTCCCAAAGAAACATTCTATCGCGATTGATATTGCGGACAATCTGGATGATGAGGCAGCAGAACGGATAACTGATATTTATGTATCATCTTCTAGCACAATCGCCGTTTTCGCCATCGAATTTTTGTTGCAGGACGATGTTCCCAATCCATTTTGCCGACTTTCACACCGACAGATTAATTCTGATTTCCAGGTTAGTGAAAAATTAGTAGCTCAGAGAACATCTTTCTTAAGGAAAAATTTATCTTTAAAGGATATTCAATCCAGGTTGAGATTTTTGGACGCCGAATTCGTCAAGGACGAGGACAAGAAATTCCACGTGGCGGCAATCACGCTTTTGAATTACAATGGTAAAGTATTGATGAACACCCGAGTGAGAGCGCGCACCAGGATTTCAGAATGGTGTACGGGGTGTCATGGATTAGGAGATAAAGACCTCATAGGCCACGCAGATGAATATGAAGTTATTGCAGATTTGCACAAGAATTTATATGGGAATATTCTTGTCGGTGATGACCTCCAAATGGAAATCAGGGGGTTAGCTATTCCAACCCATACACTACTAGGTATCCGCGACACCGCAGCAGCAAAGGTTTTTGAGCATATGGGTTTAAAAAAGAGCAACAACGGTAACTTTTACCGTCTAAAATACTTGGCGTGGGATATCCTTAATGAACGAATCCAGACACGCATACATACATCGTGGGAAGATACACAGGCTTTACTGAGAATATACTGAAAGGTTGAGAGTAGGTGGATAGATACGCTGTCCCCTACTTCTGCTGCACAGCTGTTTGAGAACTCCCCCCCCTCAAACAAATGGTCCACCCTCATCTACAGCGGAAGAGTGGTTGGATTCCAATTATTGGAGAATGGCAAAAGCTCTCTCTGACGCATCTTCTATAACTTCCTTTCATTCGGCTAGGGAAGACCTTGAAACGCAGGAAGAAGATTTAGATCTTTTTGCACATTTGGACGATTTTGAGTACGAGCTACCGCCCTTCGATTCGAACGCACACCCACTGTATGTACCTACGATAGAAGAGGAAATGCCTCCGCCGCCTACCCCTGACCAGCTTAAAGTCTTATCAGGATCACGAGTATCCGTTTTTGAGAGGCTAACTCCGAAAGTCATTGAGACCCCATATGAGGAAATAACGACGATTAAAACAAAACGTTGGTCTCACGGAACTTTAGGGCACCACCCAGAGAAGGTAGCAAAAATTGTTTCGCATTCTCACGTTCAGTCTTCTTCCTTCACCCTAATTTCGTCTTCTGAAAGTGTTATTTGCTCCCAACAGCGTCTCGCCACTCCACCGCACGTCAATGATCAACCGATACCTATTATCAAGGGAAACGATAACTTCAGATGTGATGAGGACGTCGTGCGATACAATCGTTGGCATCGATAACAGAAAGGTGGTCCTCACGCCACCCCACCTCCTCTCCAAAAGATAGATATTGACGAGCCCTATCGTCAAACCCCGCGGAACACGGATCTACCATGGTTCACACCTCCTGCAGAAAGAATGATCAACTATTCCCAGTTCATCATCAAACAAGAACCGAGTCACTATATCGATCCTTTCAGTGAACTATCATTTGATTTGACAGAGGACGATTGAACATTATTCGATTTATTATGTTCTTGTTTTATTTTATCTTTATATGTTATTTTATTTATCCATTCTGTCTGTGTCTTGTTATTATGCTCACTTCTTTTATATGTATATCTTGATTTGTTTTATCATTTATGGGGACATAAATTTTATTACCCTCCCCCACGAATGTTGAGTATGGTATTTAATTTTATTCAATAAAAATATTTTATAAAAAAAAGATACACTATCACGAGAATAAAGTCAAGGTGCAAACTATATAATTATATATTTCAATAAAGATATTTTTATATACATTTTTATCAAAATAATCTGGGAAAGAGAATTCTCTTCTCTGTATTATCTCAAAATCTAAAATCTTAGCATAAGGCTTNAGTTATTTTTAAATACTTTGTAAAGTGTGTAAAGTGTGATTATTAAATAAACGTTGCAATATTAATAATCTTATTCTTTTATTTCTATTTTTGCTATAATCACCCAATATCCCAACAAAATTTTTTGTTTTAATAATTATTTATGTAAATTTTTTTTAAATTATTTCATTTTGTTCATTGTTGTTGGCAATATTGGCATGGCACGACAATTAACACTTCAGCAACGAATTTTTATAGTAAAGCAGTGGATAAAGCATGATAGAAATTCAAGAGCTGTAGCTGCAGCATTTGCAAGAGTATCCTAATGACGCTCCTCTATCACGACAATCAATGCATGGTTTGGCTAAAACGTTTCACGAGACCGGCTCTGTAACCGACAAGAAAAGAAGTGGGCGCCCTAACAATATGAATACCGATGAAAATAAAGAAAATATTAGAACTTTCTATCAGAATGCGCCCTCAACATCTGCAGTTCGTGCAAGTTTGCAGTTGCATATACTACGCACAAGTTTACGTAGAATAATGAAAGACATTGAGTTGAAAGTTTGGCGACTTCGTTTACTCCATCAAATGAATGATGACGATTATGACAGGCATATACAATTTTGCGAATGGTTACAGCAACAACTCCATGAGAACATTGACATCAGGGACAGAATAATTTGGATCGACGAAGCTTCATTTAAGTTGAATGGTCACGTTAATTTGCATAATGCCGTGTACTACTCCACTGAGAATCCTCATATGGTATGGGAGACCAACAATCTTTCTCCAGGAATTTGTGTGTGGGGAGAAATACGTTCAACTAGTGTGCTGGGTCCATACTTCTTTGATGGAACGGTGAATTCTCAGTTATATCTCGACATACTGCGTGATTTTTCCGTACCTCAGCTTGATACAGATAACAACGTTTGGATGCAAGACGGTGCTCCCCCTCATTATGGTAGAAATGTACGCGACTTTTTGGATAACACTTTTGAGATGTGGATCGGCAGGAGAGGAACCATTGAATGGCCTCCACGATCACCGGATCTGACACCTTGTGATTATTCAATGTGGGGTATCCTGAAAGAATGCGTTTACTCACAAAATGTTCTAACCATATCCGAGTTGAAGGAAAGAATTACAACAGAATTTGCAGCCTTGAACAACGATAAAGACTGGTGCCGACGAATCTGTCACTCTTTTCAGAGAAGAATCCAGTTGTGTATTAAATCTGAAGGACAACACTTTGAAGATAAGATTTAATTGTTTTCAAGTTTTTGTTTTGAAATTATTATTGTACGCTGATTAAATAAAAGTTGTATCATTTAGAATTTTGTGTTTATTGTTATTAAAACTGGGTAAAGCGAATTATGGCCACCCCTGTAGAACGACAAATTTCTAATAAAATTTATTTAAATATGAACAATTTATACAATTATAATTATATAAGATAAATAAAGGGAAATTTGTGTAAGAATTTTACTTATTATAATAGACTTTTTATTAAGCAGAATCACCACTCAATATAAAATTCAGTTTAGTTTAAGAATTTTAAATTATAGATAAAAATATGACTTTATTATAACTGTAAAAGCAGCGAATTTTATAGTTGGTTAATTAATATACTATATTCGCCGCTTTTACAGTTAAAAATTATTATCGTGTTATAAACAAAGTTTATCAAAATAAATAATAATTATTTGGATAAACTTAGTTGATAAAAAATAAATTAACAAAAAAATAGTCAAAATAACCAAGACAAAAGCACTCTTTAATACAAAAAAATAAAATAAATAAACATACGTGACAACGTCGGATAAATAAATCATCATAAATAATTCATAATTGTTAATTCCAAGCAATATCTTTTGAATCATTACATATATTGAATTTATTTTTAGCTTTAATTATTATGAATAATTTCCTTGACATTCTTGATACACCTGTTCTCGATTAAATAAGCCTTCTAGGCATTTTGATATATTCCTGAATATAAAAATATATTTAAAATTAAAAAAAATAAAGTTACCAATTAGAATCGACCTTGTATGCATTTATATAGATCATATATCATTTGTAAATGTCAAAAAATTATAAAAATAAATTGCACACAAACAAAAAAGGCATGCATTGGCAATACATACCTACAATGCATTGTCAAAACATCATACACACCAGCATACAAACATAATTTTGAAGCATTAAAATATATTCATAAGCATTTACTTTAGACAGCTCCCACATTTTAAAAAATAACTAGAAAAAGTAAATTTTAAAAAAATAACGCAAAATAGCCAGATACGAGTAGCTTAAAGATTACTGCATAAAAAATGGATGTGGGAAATATTATCCCTAAACTACTACCCATCTGTCACTAGGACTTGATGTGCATGAATGATAAGACGAAATGGAAATTTATCTAAAAACGCTTCATTACATCGGTTTCATAAGCATAAAACTATTCTTTAGAATTCTATACTCATCCCCAACTTTTTGATTTATCTTCAAGTGTTTCAAGATCCATAGGATCAGTAGACATTAAATCACACATAATTTCCATAATCCAATTCTGATGGTCAAGGAATACTCCTTATTGTTTTTCTAAGATCATTAAATGTATGCATAAGATCTTTATATACAAAATAAACAAAATCAGACAATAAAAACCAAATATTCCTTAAATTTTATTTAATAAAAACATAGATAGTTTCTTTGAACCAAACTTCAAAACGTGATCTTTTCCTTTACCAAATTGGTATTTTAAAATCTAAACGCGACTCGCCAATATCTGGCACCCCAAAACCAAACTCCAAAGTCTCTCTAGCGAGTCAAAGTGGATTCCTCGAAGAAATTCCGACATGGCAATCAACGACAATCGTGTTAGATCATCTCGGGTGTGCCAGGCTAATCGCGTGCTTTCATGTCTGAGATTATTCATGATGATTCAGAATGAATAATCACGCGCGTGATAGTTTTTAGAGATTCTTTGAATCATCGTCAGTTTTTAATTAATATAAATATTTAAAAAATAACGACAAGGATTTTTTAAAACCAAAAATTTTCGTCAAAATATATTGTTCTTAATTTCGACGGATCATCAGACTGAATTAACAATGATATACTCGCGTTTATATATCAAAGCAATGTTTATGTAATCATTATGTCATTTAAATCATGAAAATACTTTCAATAAAGTTGAAGAGGATGGCTTTTGGACATTGATTTTAGAATCAAAAGATTTGATCAACAATGCTTCACACATCCTCTCCCAGTAATTATCAAATTGTGAACACAAAATCTTAAAATTAATTACATCAACTTTACTATTCAAACAGTTCTTCTTATGTTGAGCAATATTGCTATCACTTTCCCTGCGATTATGTTCCTGAATCCGTTTACAGAGATGACGACAAGTCTCTCCGATGTATATGGCGTCACATCCATTACATTTATATTGATAAACTAAATTGGAACATAATCCAGTCTACGTACGCTCAATGTAATGAAAGTATTGATAAATTCATGAATTTACTTCATAAAAATGGATATTCCAAATCGATAGTTGAAAAATTAACTCGTGAAATTGTCGATAAATTAATTAAATCGGAAAAAGAAAAATCAAATACAATAAATAGCGACAAAAACAAAAATCAGATAAATAATAATTATGATAATATTGGTTTTGTTTTGAATGTTCCCTACTCTGAGGGTTTCAGGAAATTCAAAAAATATTTTGAAACATGATGAAAATAATTTATTAAATTTAAAAATTGTATCTAGATCATGTAAGATATGAAGTTTGTTTTGTAGTAAATCTATCACTCCAACTTGGTTATGTTCCAATTTAGTTTATCAATATAAATGTAATGGGTGTGACTCTCCAAATACATCGGAGAGGCGAAATTTTTTTGTTTTTTAATTAATATTTTTAATTAATTAATATTTAATTAATTTCTACATTTCTTTAGGGGCCGATATTTCTTCGAGGGAGGCTTGGATTTCGATGCGCGGGACCTTCACTGAAAGTCCTCGTCGAGATCTACAAGAAGAGGGTATGAGGGACCATTTTACTAGTCAGGTAGGTCCTGACCTAACTTTCGTATTTTGACTTTTCAACATATTATTTAGAACACGGGGAATGATAGTTCTGTCTCTTGTCCTAATGGAGACGTTAAAAGCTGTTAATGACTCTCGATGATTTCCAACTCGACCGGGAAACTATGATAGTAACACTTTGATCACAATTTTGTGTTGATTGTTTGAATATATGTATTACCTTGTTATCCCTTATTTTCGATGCTCAATTCTTCTTTTATCATGTTTTCAGTTTTTAATAAATTACTGACCGCAACAATTAGATAAAATAATGAGCACATCTTCATTAAGATATGAAAAATATTTTATTAAAATCTTATAATAATATTTTATGAATAACATATGAAACAAACATATTAATATATTAAATGATTAATAAAGTAAAATATTGTTGAATAATATTTGTTAAAAGTGTAGTTAAATATTTTAAGTATTTCAGCGAATTTACTTTACCCACTAAAAATATTTCTTTATAAAAACTCATAATAATAAAAATTTTATAAAATTGTTAAAAATGAATTTAATTTAAATCTAATTAATTGCTTTTCTTTTTGTTTAAAAAAAACATTAAACTTAATTTTAATTGTTAATTTTTAAAATATAAACTTATCAAATTATTATTTTAACTATATTCGAATAGGCAGTCACTGTAAATATAAATAAATGCCAATTTCCATCTGGGTGGGAAAATCACCATTCTAATTTCTCCATACCTATGAGGGGTATTTGAGGAATATTTTGAATGTTTGATGTTGTATGAATGTTGTATGTTTATTTGGAATTGTGTCTCTCCTACACCAGATGGATGATTAATATTTGAATTCTTATTATCTAAAATATGTAATGTTTAAATTTCTTTTTAAATCCAAACAATGGTAAAATTTTAAATAAGTTAATTTACTTTTACAATTTTTAATTAATAAATCAAATTAATATTTTTTAAATAATTAATAATCATTTTAATTGTTATCCAATAAGTTTTGAGTAAATATTTTAATAAATTATTTATGTCTCCGTTTGCTAAAAATAATAAGAATTAATTCATTAATCAATTTAGTTTAGAATGCACTCGTACGAAAGTTTTGACAAAGATTGTCTTAAGGACAATCCAAATAGTTGTGTAAATAAAAATATGAAAAGTGAAATCGGTGTTATTAATAGGGTACTTCAACATAAAACTTTTTAGAACAATTTTCAAATCGATCATCGTAAAATGTTTTTATCATTTCTTAATTACTTTTAAATGTTATTTAAAATGATAAAAAATTAATTAATTTTAATTTCCAATTAAATTTTTTAATTAAAAATTTGATTTTAAAACTTTTTATAATTTGGTTGAATTTATAATTAAAACATTTATAAATCGTGTATGAAATGATTATATTTTAAGGATATAATTACTAAACTAAATTTACTAAGCCAAAAACTTAATTTGGATTTATTTGTGAAGAATAATATTTTTCCCAAATATTAAATGAAGTAAATTATTCTTAAATAACTTCACCGTGTTTGTAACAAATTTGGTATATTAAAATATCCTTTTGGACAACTTATTTACTAATTATTTGGCAATAGTTAAGAAAAGACGTAAATAAATGACAGAAATTTGCTCGTAGAAATCAACCTCTGACATTTTAATGGAAATATTTACTGAAGTAACACAATAAGACCAATTTAAATCTTATTTTAATTAAAAAATTTTAATTATATTCGTTAATAAAAAAACAAAAATATTTGGAGTTTTTAATATTTTTTTACGAATTACTTATATTTTTTTTCAATAATTAATTATCATTCCACATTTATCATCAGATAATTGGAATAAGCAACAACATAAGATATGAAACGAATGTAATTATTCGAGGTGACAAAATCCCTCAGCAATCCCAAAAATCCAAGTATAATTATAATTAACTTTCTTTAAAGAACATTATATTAATATTTAATTCCAGAAATTTTATTTGCTTTTTATTACTGAATCATTTCTTCGATATTTTTTTCGAAAAATTTAAAAATCAAATGTATGAAAGAATATTATTAACGACGCCTTGCCGAAAAGACCACCAGTTAGATCGATGTGTTACCATTAGTACTTTTAGGTTTGTGCAACATACCTTGTTCTTCCACCAACACTTCACCCACCCAGGCTTTATTTGGTCATTCAACACGTTTCATCGCCGAACTCATCGATCAAAATGCCCCACCATCAGAGTTAGATATCCGAAAAGCAAGACTCCACTTCGAATCCATAGACGACGATTATTATTGCAAGGCGTATAATAATTTCAAGCCGCACCTGCCGAAATCATTATACGATCACTTTGGTTAAAGAACCAACACACATCCCGTCTAGCTCCATCATTCACAGGTCCTTTCAAAATCGCCCAACTCTTTTCCCATAATGCAAAAATTCTAAAGGACAACAAAGAAATAGTTGTCCAAGACCAAATCCGCATTCTTCATAAACGATGATGGTTCCATCGAAAAATCAATCACGCACGCTTTATCGTCCCAACACGACAACCTGAGCATTCTAAACGACATTCTGACCACACCAATAAAAACACCTGCCACAATACCCTACACTTTCCCAACACAACAAAGCAACACTGACACGCACACCATACAACAATGAAACAACAAAAACACAGAACACACAAACCGCACAAACAACGATGCCACAATATCTGAACAAACACAACACAGCAAATACACCAGGGGCACTTCCCAAAGGAGTAACGCGTTTGTCTTCTCGATAAGTCACCTTTACCGCTTTTCTTTACAGTATACTACTCATATATATATTTCAGAACCTCATAAAACAACCTGTACAATTTTCAGCACGAAACATTAAGCATATCTAACGAACATCGCTAAGAAAACGATTCACAACATCACTCAATCACACGCACATGCAACTATTGTCTTCGAGAGCGGTGGGTTATGTTGTGTACCACAACATTTTCCTTCACATAATAAAAGAAGCATATTTTCACAACAAAATTAAATTATTAAAAAAAACATTTTTAATAAATCTTTCAATTTCATGTAAAAATTATGTAAAATTGTATCGAAAAATTGTTCATTATTTTATGTATAAAAATTGTTTTTTTTATGAATGTAAAAAATCATGTTAAAAGTGATGTTGTTTAAATAAAATAAACCATAAAGAAATCAAGTGTCATCTTTGAAGTCAGTAAACAAAATCTTTTAATCGAATGTCATTAACGTTCGTCAATATCATCACTGATGGAATTTTATCCGCGCCAATCGAGCGTGCCGCGGACGTCCCACAAGTGGAACGGTTGACCCGGCGACCGGTTAAACCGATTTTTATATCGGTTACCATAACAACCGGGACGACTCAGGTCGAGTCACTACATCGCTTACTAATAAACTATAATAGTATTCTTTTAAAATAATAATATTAAATTCAATGCCTCAATCCGATCAGAATTGGATAAATTTGTTTTGCTTAAACTGTCACAGGGGGGTTTGTGTCAAATGACCGAATCCCAAATAACCGAATTCCCAAATGACCGAATTCCCAAAAGACCGAAATTAATTATTACAAAATTTATTATTCTAAGATAAGTTCTTTAAAATAAGTTATGAGGAATATTTTAAATGTTGTATACGTCACTGTATGTAGTTTTGTGTTATTTTTCATTTTAAATTGAGATTTTTTTATTTTAAAATGAGTTTTTTAAATTAAAATTTAGATTTTATATACCTTAAAATTATAAAAATAAAGAAAATGAAACATTCTCAATCTTAAATGAAAAAATCTCATTTTAAAATAAAAAATCTCAATTTTAAATGAAAAAAACCTTATTTGATATATGAAAATAATTTTTTAATAATTTCGATCTTTTGGGATTCTGTCATTTGACCGGATTTCGTCTCAGGGTTAGTGCCGCATTAACCATGAGGCAAACTAGGCAACTGCCTAAGGGCCCCGCGGTGAAAAGATAAATGAATTGTTGTATTGTGTTACAAATTTACAAATATTAACAAGTAAGCAACGATAGTTGACTCAAAAACAAACACTTAAAAATTCAAGTGATTCGTGATCAACATTCAACTATCAATATGTTATTTGTATTCGTTTATGGTTGACTCAAATTCACTCAACTCGAGTGAATGTTTTAAACATGTTTAAAATGGAATAAAATTTGCATCATTTTTTGAAGTAATGTACCATTTCTTTTTAACGATGAATTGTAACGATGAATTTTTAACGATAAAACTGATACATAACCTGCAGAAAAGTCTGTGCTCTACAAAAAGTATGTAGATGACACTTTTTTTTGTTTTCAGAAACCAATCTCGGATCGAACCATTCTTCTGAAACTCTCATTTTGTCACTGTCCATAGGTCTTTACGGGTTGTGTTCTGTCATAACTCTGTATTGTCTTCATATTTTTGAAGCATTCCGATGTTTCTGTGTCCATTTTAGTACCATCGCCTGATATGCTGCTGTACTGCAATCAAAACTAATCGGGCCCTTTTTGTCAAGATATTCACTACTGATATGTTTAATCCTGTGGGCCTCCCATATCTTTCGAATGGTATTGAGTCACTAGGCTCTTTAGAGTGTCCACCCAAACTAAAAAGTGCAAGTTGCCCCCCGATAGGCCTCCTACGGTTCGGATCGCTTCAGTCTCCGAGATCTCTTTGGTTTCCATGTTATAAACGACCTATCATTATAACCGAAGATTGGTAGTTGGTATATCTTGTGGTGTGCTGCGTCCGTTGTATTGCTTCCTTCATTTGTTGCACTTGTTTTCAGTTGAATTTGATTTTCTTCCTCTGTGTTCATGTCTTCTCTGTGATTCTTATTCAGATGTCTTATTAGCCATCCCCTTATCTTATAGCTTTTGATGCATTTGTGGCATTTAAACTTGTTAAATTCGGCCGGTTCTTCCTGATCACCTCTCTCTATGTGATCCCTCTTCATGTGCATGTTAAGTTCCTTTGCTTCCGCAAACTCTTAGAAGCAGTTGTCTATAGGGTATTGAATTATCTTCTCTCTCGGGCAGATAAGTTTGGGTAAACTTGTTGCTGTCCTTTCCGATCTTCCTTTCCTAATGAGTCCAGCTATGTATGTGCTCTGTGAAATAGTGGAGCATCGGTAGTTAATGTATTGTATACAATCATTGTAATCAGCATCTTCGCCGAATAGCCATTTCACATCGACACGTAGAAATTCCTTCATCATTTGATTGCTCCTTCAACTGATCTTCTTTCCAATTGGTATAGATGCTCTCTACAGTGTCTGAAGTATGTTCGTCTCTGTGGTGTCCATTTTGCAATGGAACGTGAGTCTTTTAAATGCAATTATATCCGTTGGATGTGGTAACCCTATGTGTATAAGTTTCGTTCGAATCCTTTCTGTCTTCTTCACTCCCATTACCATTTTCGAACATAGGTTATGGAACACCTGTAGTGTCTGTATGCTCGTCTCCTTATTCCTCCAATTTTTACTACTGCAATAAACTGTAGGGAAGCTACAAGTCTTGATAATTTTCTTCTTGTTCATTATACTTAACTTGGAGCTCCTCAGTAACCGTTTAAGACTTCTTACTTTTTGGGTGCCTTTCGTTGCCCTCTCTTGTATTTCATTTTCAACCGTACCGACAGAGGAGATTGTGGGTCCTAAGCAGTTCAACTTCGTGACCCACTCATTAACTACCTCAAGCTGGTGCTCAGCAGTGAGAACACTGGTATTTCCATTGAGATTCATAACTTTAGCCTTCTCAGTATTGATTTTTAGACCGAAATCATTGAATGTTCTAGTGAGAATGTTCAAGTTATGAATCAAATTATTCCAGTCGTGGTCGATAAAATAAAGGTCGTCCGCGTAAGCTCGTCTATTAATCTTTAGTATATCCTGTCTTTCTGTTTTCATCTTAACTCCTCCAGAGAGTCCATTAGATATCGCTCACATCAGTACTGTATCGAAGACGATATTGAAGAAGAGTGGTCCTAAAACACAACCTTGACGCACTCCATTCTCAATTGGAAAAGCGTTATTTCCAATAAAACCCTGAAATCTCTCATGGAAGAGTTTGATGATTTCCAGCATTCTCCCTCTTATCCCTAGTCGCTTTAAACAATCCCAGAGCGACTCCTTAATGACACTCTTGAATGCTTTCTCTATGTCAATGAATATGACAAAGATGTGCATATTCTTGTACCTAGTTTCTTCCTGGATTTTCCTTAAGATACAGATAGCTTGTTGGGTCCCTCTGCCCGGCCAAATTCCGAATTACCAATTGTCGATGATTGCATCAGAGATCGGTAAGATGCGGTTGGAATCCTGTGACAATTCCAACACTTCCTTGGCTTTTGAACTATATAATCTCTTGTGTTTCGATTTGTGTTTCTGCACGAATGATATTTGTGCCACCTCAAATTTGCATTTGCTAAACCCAAAGATATCCTTGGCTGTATCAGTATTATAGTGAACAAAATCCATGTAGCTTTTAATGACATTAAATCTATCTGTTTTCTTTTTATGCATACCATTCATTTTGATAAGCAATTTGTCTATATCCCAGACATCTTCTAATTCTGGAATTTAAGCTTTTTAGCTATCTCTTCACAGTTGACATACTGTATCCAGCATATGAGCTGTCAGTTTCTCTTTCGTTAACTCAGAGACAGAGCCGTTTTCACTTATATTTTAAACTTTTGAGTATGTCTTCCGGTTACAAATTAAAATAAAAAAATTATTACTTTTAAAAGTTTTTTAAATTTAAAATTAAAATATATTTTTATATACAAAAATTAATTATTATAAAAAAGAAAAAACAGAATTGTTGAAAGGGATTGATTTTTGTGATTTTGTGATATCGTATTGCTTAAATTGACATTTTTTTGTAAATAAAAACGGAGAAATTCCGAAATTTTGTTGAATAATAAATCTAATTAAAAATTGACTCGTGAATTTTTGTGTTTTCAAAGGAAAAATTCAAATATATCGATAAAATGATCCAAAACGAGGTCGTTTACGATATGGTATTTATTGAGAATCAAAATTTATAGAGTTCTACTCAGAAGTTATTAATCGATTATTGTAAACAACGCTGAGAAATGTTCTCCGAGGCTTTTGGACCTATTTTCAGGCTGAGGTTTTCGAAAATCTCATTAAATATGATCGATTTCCTTCGTTACATTGAGATGTGTTTAGAGACTGGATCGAGTACTTGTGATAAGCAGTTGTTTGAGGAGATACTCGGTAGAGATGTAACCGAGAAATTAATAAATATAATCATCGGTAACGATCTATTGGCGCATGTAAATTTACTGGAGACGATTGGAAGACTTGTCGAACAACAGCTCGGGTAGGAGCTAATGACAAAGAGTGGTATTCATTCCAAATTGAACTATGGACTCCTCATTGTTTTTCAATAACTGCTTTACGTTGATAACCTCCTACCTGGATATTTGACGGTGCTTTCTCATCCTTGTAAAAAACTATGTCCAGAATCGTGAAAAGACTATTCTTCCTTTGTTAAAGTGTTAAGCGACAATATAACCTGCTCTCACAAATTAAAATATCGGAATCGATAAGTGAATTCATGGAATTATCATGACCCCAGAACCGATATGTTCCGTCAATCTTTATCGAGAACAATATGTGTGAATATTTTCAGATTCTCGACGATATTGAAACAAGTCTTCAAAGTCTGCATTTATATCTGTAGGTCTTTCGAAAGCTAATCATATTCAATCTTCGAAACGATCGGCTTAACCAGACCTTTTTTAAATTAGACCAAATTTTCTCCAGTTTTTTTGGCTTGTCCATAACATCGAAATAACGATTAATTTGTGTTATAAATCAATTAAGGTCATCCGAGCAATAAAACATTTTCGGTTAAACATGATCAATAATATAATTTGGCGTGGTCGACATGTTAACATGATTGATTTCCAGATAATTATTGCTTTCCATTTAAAGGTAAAAGTAAGAATTGTTTTCAAAGATTTATTTATAATACAAAAATAAAACTTTTCTTAAAAATTATTTAAAAATCAAAAATTTTATGAATTTTTAGATATTAGTAATATAAAATTCTGATAATAATTATTTACTTTGTTTTAACTTGCTGGCGCATAAAGACCATACCGAATTTGATATCGTCGTCTAAGAAGCACCGTATTTAGATAATGATAGCTAATGGTAAATGAGTTTTTTACAAATCAGATTTGAATGCTCATATGCCTTCAATTTGATCTGTGTAATCAAAACTAACCAAATTAGTAACAAAATTTAAAAATATGCTAAAAAATTGAAAAAAAATCCTCAAAATATTTTAGAAAATACAGGAAAATAAACTAGAACAAACCTTTCAGTAGAACATTAATTTTTAGAGACAGAAGAGACAAATATAAACGTGAAACAAATTTAGGATATTAAGAGTAATAAATGTTGACAAAACATAACGCAGTATCTCATAGCATCAATGCTAATAAGACAAAACAGAAGAGTAATAATTGAATTAATTAACATATGAGACAAAAACTATTAACAACATAGATATAATATCACAGATGTAGAACGAGTGCATTATTATACGCAATAAGAAATCGCATCATACGGCGGAATCCG
This sequence comes from Girardia tigrina, assembly GCA_001938485.1. Taxonomy (NCBI): domain Eukaryota; kingdom Metazoa; phylum Platyhelminthes; order Tricladida; family Dugesiidae; genus Girardia; species Girardia tigrina. Next base: position 18,338 of record MQRK01218863.1, read on the forward strand.
TTAATTAATCTCCGGCATAATTATTTGAATAATTAAACATTATTTTCACTAAAATGTTTTATTTAAAGAAAAAAGAATCCTAAAATAAGACAATAAATAAAGGCTATAATGAAAAATATGATAATTTTTATTTGTAATAGTGAAGATTTTTTTATAATAACTGTTTGAATAGTAGCTATATTTTAATATAGATATTTTAATTTCAATATATTTTAAAGTCGTAATTACATTAAAAACACACTTATTAAAATTCTATATATATTTATTATATACATATTTATAATACGGTTAAATTTAAAAATTGTAAAACTCCTAAAAAAAGAACTTTGTTTAAATATTCAAAAAATTAAAAAAGCACATTTTTTATAATAAATTTTATGGACTCCAATTTTGATGAGGTTTGCGCTGCAAACAGTTTTTCTAACAATAACATTATTGATAAATTATCTCTGTGTTGTTTTTACCTCTAACCTTATGAGTCCCTATTTTTTTACTGTTTATTTAATATGTTTATTTAACCTTGATTATTTGATAATTTATGCATTAAAAGTAAAAAATAGTAATTATAAAAAAATGAAAAATTTATTTTTTCAAATATTATGGAATTTTGAAAAAAATAATAATTATATTACAGAAAAAGGTTTAAAATATTATTATTAATTCAAGTGAGTGTCGTAAATTCGAGAACAATCACGCTTCGTTTATTCTTAACCAAACATAAAACACATCTTCTTTTTGAAATCCGATCATCTGCAGTTAGTGTTTCTATTTTCGCTGGAAAATGTCTATATATCTGTCTTTGGCTTCAAATCTGGGGATGGTAGTTCAGTTCTTTTACACAATGAATCGTATTTCCAAATTATTCCTTTTGGAACCTGTAATCAAAATTCAGAAAGCTGCAAAGGCTTTTCGTTTGCAACTAAATTTTTCCTTTAAATTGCATACGAGTAGAAGATGCATAAGTCTATCAAATGGCAGAAGATTTCCTTGTACCATTTGACCGTTAAATTGGTAAAGTAAAAAAGTTGGATAAGTAGATTCCACGTGAGTTGAATGAAAAGTTTGAATGAAAGTTTGCATGCTTGTTTGATGATACTTTCTCATTGTAATTGTGATCATTTTTTGAATCAAATCGTCCCATGTCATGAAAAGTGTATCCAATATGATATTTGGAAACGTTTACCAAGCTGCGTTGACATGAATGAAGCACCAAAACAACAAAGGACAACATTCATCAAAAGAAGCTGATTGTGAGTGTTTTGTGGTCTGTCGCGAGTGTAATTAATTATGACTTCATGAAACATAGTTCGTCGATCACAGCAGATGCCTACTGCAACCAATCGGAAGAAATGATGTGGAAACTCATAGAAAAACAGCAACGTTTGGTAAACAGTTCTTTCTCCGCGACAATTCAAAACCACATACTGCACTTAAGATCGTGACAAAACTGCAGACTTAGCCCCAACTGACTACCATTTCTTCCTCAATTTGAACAACTTTTGTTAGAAAAAACTGCAATTCCAAAGATGCCAAAAATGACAAAATATAATTATTTAGAAATGAATTAAATTTTAAAAGATTTTTTTTATAAATATTTAAAATCAAGTTTCATAATAATTGAAATATATTATATTATAAAGTGTTATATTATAATGTTTGAAAATAATAAATTTGAGCTATAATAAATTTTAAATATGACAGAATAGAATGTTTTTGTAAATTTGCAAAATGAATATTATTTAAGAATTAGATTAAATTAAAATCGAATTAAATATTATTTTTAAGTTTGAGTTTTAAAAAATTTAATCAGAATTTGTAATTAAGATAAATGCCGGCAAATTGATGATTAAAAGGAATTTGAAAATTGTTTGTAAGAAAAATAATAATTTGTGCTAATATTAATAATATAATAATAAATTTAATAATAATTTTGATGAATTCTAATTCGTATATCAAAAACGCAACTCATCTCCTAACATTTAATTTTATCCAACAAAGTTAAGTAATTTAATAATTTCTGTTTCTTTTCATTCTTCTTTCTATTTCTAGAATAAAATTGAAGCAATAGGAAACATTCTTTTTTTCAATTTTTTATTCAAAATTTTTCAAATTTTATTCAATTAAGAATACAAATTTTAAATTGAAATATTTTTTGAAAAAGTAATTTCTTTTAAAGAATAGAAAAATTGAATTTCTTTTAATTTTAAAGCAAATTCTTAAAGTTTATGCTTCAAACAAACAAATTAATAAGATAACATTAGTTATCATTGAACATAATCCGACAAATGTTAGAAGTTTGTTCAACAAAGGTTAACGAAAACAAACATGAAATTCGTTTTAATATTTGTAAAAGTGTCATAGAGTAAAAGTAATTAACCTTATTTAGAGATTAATAATTAATAGTTTAAATTTTTAAAATTTTGTCAAAAATTGTCCTAAATTTTTTTTTCATGTCTCGAAGATTTAAAATCGTTTGCACTTACCATATCCCAAGATATTTTAAAGGATCTGACTTATTTTCACATTAAACTTATGCAAAAATTTATATATTTTATTTGATTAAAACTAAGAAACGAAATTGTACATTATTATATTTTGATAATTTATTTATTTCCTTATTTATTTCGGTACATGGCTACACAGCGAGGTAAAAGAGTTTTACCATGGATGTTTACGATATACTCGTGATACGCTTCCAGAAAATTGTGCACCAGTTCAACATCTTCACTGTTGATCAATTCCACAACAAACCGATTATCGTACGTGACAAAGTACCGTTTGTCCGAGCCCCATTGTGGTTGCTTCTTGGTGAAAGCGTGTAGATAATCGACGGTACTGATATTAAAACGCTTCCTCAAATTTTGGAACACCATTGGACAGTATTCCTTGAACTTGTACCGACTGGGTATACTTTTCTTATTGAAGAATTGATTGTGCTCTTTAACTTTCAAAGACGTTTTGAAATCGTCATTCAACAAAACGGCGCGCGGTTTAACGTGATTCATCTGCTTGAGCGAGTAGTTCACTCCTCACATCAGCACGCTCTTCAGTTCAACATGCTCTTAAATTCCTTTGTACTTTCCAAGTTGTTCAAAAAAATTGATTTTAACGTCAGAATATATACGTTGTAAAGTAAAATCTATATAATAGGGATAAAAATAAATTATAATTTATAAAAATAAATTATATAATGCAAAGTCACAAATGCAAATGTAAATTGAGCGATTTCTTTAAAATTCAAGTCCAAATATATTTTTGTCGAAATTCTGATTGGATAGAAATAATTTAAAACACTAAAAATACTAATGTTTTAATTAATTATAAAAAAAGTTATTTTAATATATTTTTCAAAACATATAATTTTAATAAAATTTAAAACTATTAAACAAAATTCATAGAAATATAAAATAATTATAAGTAAAATTAAATAACATTTTAATACAAAGATGTTTAATTTATTTTTACTGGAATATGGGTTTAAATTTGATTTATAATAAATATAAATATATTTAAAATATATTTAATAAAAAATAAAGTAATTTTTTTTTAAAAAAGTAATTAAAATATTATTGTCTTAAAATATATTGTCGGTCATGCTATGATAAAAATGTGAAATGGCGGAGGAACAGGAGCGAATCCAAGTAAGAACGTGATCAATCTGGATAATCCGCATCAAGTCGGTTTTGCCTGTGCAGCGCCTTTGCCGAAAGACGCTGGCAGCGGACTTAATTGACCGATTGTTAAATCAACACAGAATTCGAAACAATAAATAATAAATTATAATAATTACGATTAAAAAATTAAAACAGAAACTTTCAAAGACGAAAATTCTGCTCACACATCATATATGTCGGGTTTTTTTCTTAATTAAAATGTATTTTGTTAAGTTTGCAATGTGTTTCATAGACTTTGTCTAAACTCTGTACAGAAAACAAAAATCCGTACAAAAATATTTTGCACAAATTTTTTTTATTTAAATCAATATTCAAGGATACAAACAAATACCATTTTATATCATTTAAAGAATCCTTGTTGTGTACTTTCATTCTATACAGCCACTTTTGACATTTATGATCTGCTTGATCATCGTTCTAAGAGCGAATATGATGTTTTAAACAGATCGCGCTTCATAGCCTTGAACTTTATCTTGATAACGCCTGGAGGGAGTTGACGTTAGGGTGCTTTAATTTTTTTTGTTTTGCATATCATTCACTCCCCACATGTATTAGTTCAGATGTTCAGGTCTCTATTGTTAGGAGCGCAAACGTCCTCAAATGCCACTTTCCACGACTTAAACACTGTCCTCATGACCTCAAAATAAACCTCTATCGCTATTCTTTCACCCTTCTGTAAAACGGCAGCGACATGACATTACCATCACTTAAGACAACGCTCATGACATGAATATTGGCTAGAAATTTTATGAGGTCATGAGCGACCGAACCGCCATTCCTCTAATTGATTTTGGCATTCCCAGTGAAAAGATTTTTAAAATGAGAATATAATATAATCAGTAGCTTTGCGTTTTAATGATCACAGAAGCAAAGTGCAACAGTTAATTCTTTATATCTGGTGGTCTCAAACCTGGCAGCTGTAAGAGGTATATCTAAGATCTTCATAAGTGATTTGAGGTACGATAGTTAAGCTCACACCCAAAATGCAGGAAAGTTTTCAAAGTGATGTACCCGGATCTTTCAAAATCATAGATTTATTGCTGTTTTACCTTCTTTTGCTTTGCCAAAGTGGAATAGCTGTACTTGGACAGTTTCGAGACGTTGTATCTCTTCATAACGTCGTATATAGTGTATCTTAGGTACCCAAATAATTTGATAAATTTGATTACAATTTTCCAGCCTGAAAGATATATTTAACCGTCGTTTTTCTGTTGTAATCTATACTTTGCTTGACAAGCTTTATCCTTTGGAGGCCATGAAAATATTAGATCTAAAATGTGACACTTTAAAACAAATTAGCTGGTAGCGCCAATTTAAATAAAATGTTGTCCGGATTCGAACAGCGCACCCTGTATATGTAAAGAGAAATTTGTCAAGAATCAAAAAATAAATTTAAATATTGTGAATGAAATAAATGTTTGAAACATCTTGTCCTTGAAATCATAAAATAATCTGTGTATTACTTATTTAAGAGATACCACATCTTTAAAAATAGGTAATATTTGTAACTTAAATTTAACGGCTAAATTATTGTTTAGTGCACTGACATGACTTGTTTTTATGTAACCAAAGAAGGAAACTTCAGACTAATATTTCGCATGGTTCAAACTTTTGACGTGATTTTACTAATGTGATAAATGTTCTTAAAAAGTTTTTTTTGTCTTGTAAAGATCTGCTTTTCTCAAATCCTTCTTTGTCTCCAAGGATCTCATTTTTTTAAACAGAAAATTTTTTGACATATTATCTGTGGTATATGAGAGTAATTTTCAATGAAAATCAAAGACTGCTTGCATAATATTTATGTTTATTACCCACACTGGTCTACACGAAATTTAGAACTTTTATCAATTTAGGACAAATAAAATCTTGATATCAATTGGAGTCCTGTAATGGGATAGATTATTTCTGGATACTGTACGTCATCTTTCAGATGATGGATATAAAAAAGTCCAAAGTAAATCAATCTTAGGGTAACTTAACTATACTGTGGTTCGTTCGTTTGGTGATACCGAATATCCTTCCAACTACCATAGGGTCGCTATACTTTGAGGAGTTACAGATACCGCATTTTAATAACTTAGAGAGCTAAGACTTTATCTATATTCGAGGAAGTATGGCAAAGTGTGATTTTTATAAAACCGTTTGTCTATAGGTCTTGAAAGTTATACATTTAATGAATATATTCAACCGCAAAATAGGCTTGGTGTCTCTAGCGACCCCAGTGGTAGTTTACGGGGAAGTACATCTATAAACAGGGATTTTCGAAGCCTTGAGGTTTAGAGCGTAATTTATTTTTCGAATAACTTTAAAATGGTGTATGATAGAAAAAGCGGTTTGCATTTTGGAAAACAATCTAAAACTATTCTTGTAATAGAAAATTATTATATTGCAACTCAAAAACAGGATTGCTGTTATAATCCATCTCATAATTTTGATGGACAAAATGTTTAATTTATTTCTTTCTATTTTTGAAAAACTAAGTCATTATAATTTCTTTTCGATAAATTGACAATTATATTTTATTTTTCCTAACTTTTCTTTTACGCTATTATTTTAGCAATTATTCTATTATTGCTTTTGTGATTTCATAAAGCTGAATTAAATTTAGTAAGAATAATTTCCATGAATAATTACCACATCAATTAATGCCGGATTATGTCTCAGTCGAGGAAACAGAACAGGAAAGACATTTAGTTTTGAAAAATATTATTTTCTTAATTTCTTCCGGATAATCTCGTTTTGAGAAATTAAACAAAATACAATTTGAAATGGAAGAAGAACAATCTGATATCAGAAAAATTAAATTGATATATTTACAGTTTTAAATCATTTTGTTAGATTGGTAGAATCTTTGAATAACCACAAACAAATTTTTAAAATGAACTCAAATTGAGTAGTGAGGTTATTCACAAGAACTAAATATATTATTGATTCAAAGAATTCAGAATTGTACTTCGAGTAGATCCGTAAGGTAGCAAATGGTTGTGGATAAGATGACCTGTACTTTGATGAATAGTGTAGCGGAAAATAATTCATGGTTTGATCGAACATTTTGCCAGTTTGGAAAAGATAATATAAATAAATTAAATAAATGAATAATTAAGTTAAATAATTAACAGGGTAAATAAAAACTTAAATTAAAATAAAGAAATAATTAAATTTAAATAAAGTAAAAAATATATAATTGAAATAAAGTAAATAAATAAATAATTAAAAAAATATATTAATAAACAAAATAATTAAATAATAATTTTGCTTTCTTTTATTGCATTTTGAGTTAATAGATTTCATTTATCGTATAAAAGTTTTGTTTCTAATATTCAATCAATAAATCTTGAGGTAGTTGACGATTCGTGAAAAAATACACGAATAAATTACATTAAAATTTGAATGGGCCAATGAGAATTGCATGATATGTTTGTTTGAATGGTATGTTATATAGTGATATGTGTTCTTTTTTAACTTGATGTATGGGTGCGAGTGTAAATCAATGAAAGTAATTGGTTTTTATGTGTTTGTATGTTGAATGTGTATATGATATATCGTCATAATTTTCAATTTATTGTGTAAAAAATCGAATTGTGTAAAAATAATAATAAAAGTGTGAGATAGAATGGGAATTTAATTGGCAAATTAAATTCATTTGTTAAAATTCAGTGTTTGTAAGATTCAGAGTTTATTTAAATATAGCTTTTCATGTATGCGTCTTCAATTTTTTCAGATTTTTAAATTTCCATTGCCACAAGCTATCGTGGCAGGAGGCTTGTGAAATTCACCGACGTGATCCAAATGTTTGACGTATATGAAGACTTTGGGATCTGGTGCCGAAAATGTATGTAAAGTGGACAAGATGACAGTTCACTTCTAGACGGGAGAGCCTTTGATTTATTTGCAGGACTAACTATCGAGGAATAAAAGAACTACTTTCGAAAATCCCGATCGATTCAGATCGAAAAACATGCGACCAGGAGAATCAGTCGAGGATTTTATGGCATCCCTATAAAGACTCGTAACGACAATCTGCGTAGAATGGGAACCCAAGGAACAATTCCTGCGGCATGCGTTTCTGGCAGCCCTACCAGCCGAAACATCAAAACTCTTGATGTCTTAGAACAGTCAGGGAGAACCAAGAAGAGCTGCCGCGGTAGTACCGGCGAGCAACACAGATTATTGACCTGGTCCGTGACATGGCGATGGAAAGATGGGAGGGTACAGCCATTTCGCGGCTGTATATCACAGTAAGCGTCGGCCAAAGAACATAAAGAAGATTTGAGTACCGAACTCGATGACTGGAAGTCTAGGGGATAGTTGGTGGAGTGTGAAAGCAGCCTCTAACCGACCCTGCTATTAATGGCAGGGCTACAGAGGTAAAAGGAAAAATTCTGCCGGTAGTCGGCAACCGGAACCTCAATGAGTCGGTTTTCAGTCACACCGCCAAAAGTTTGGTTTGCGTCGAAAAATTGAAAAAATGCCGCCGAAAGAGTCGAAATCTTGTTATAGTTGATTTAAGACGAGCGTATCTTCAGATAAAGGTCAACTGATCCTTGAAGAAGTACCAGGTGGTAAAACACCAGAACAAATCTTGGTACTTAACTAGACTCGGTTTCTGCCTGAACATCACCCCAAAAATCATGCAGAAAATATTATTGCACATCCTGAAATCAGATCCAATCGTACGGGCAAACACCGACGCCTATTACAATGATATTGCGGTCAATGTGACAGAAATACCGGTGGATCAGTCAGTCTAGAAGTGAAAGATCCAATGCCAATAGATGGTGGCCGTGAAGGTTCTCGCAAATGGTCGGTTACAAAGGCGGCGCGACGGGGACGTGCCCCCAGTCCCAAATAAATCACTCACCGTGAATTATATGCATGGACCGGTCGGCTGGTGGCTTCAAGCGGCGTGCAGTGTAATCAGAAGGCTAGCTAGCAACGGCGAATGGGATGCAGAGTGGACCCTCAAATTGCACAGATCGTATAACAGTTGGTGCGCTTAGTCCAAACAGATGATCTAGTCAGAAGCGTTTGGGAAGTGCCCAATAGCGAGAAGGAGCGGGGGTGGTGCGACGCAAGCTCCATTGCAATCGGAATTTGCTTCGAGATTGGCTGAGTAAACGTAGAAGATGATTACTGGTTGCGGCCGAAGGACGATATCCATCACATCAACCTAGCCGAACTAGACGCCGCCATCAGGGCGCTCAAGGAGGCGGTCAAGTGGGGAATTCGAGAGCTGGAACTCCTAACTGATTCGGCAACAGTCAGCAAATGGCTCTTATATGCGATATCGAAACATGAGCTAATTAGATCTCAAGCACTTAGTGAGATCTTGATTAGGTGAAGAGCTGGCTTCTGTAAACAAGTAATCGAAGAAGAGAAGATGTGCGTCATAGTGACGCTAGGCCTATCGGAAGAAAAGAGAGCGGATATTTTGATTCGAATCCAAAATACCTGATGGTCACTGGGGAGAGTACCAGCAGTGTCGGCGGCGGCGTCTGTCGGGACTTAGCAGGAATTAATTGACGGTCTTAATCAGTTCTACGAAATACATCACTTTGAAGTGAGACGTTCAGCATTCCTGGAGGGAAAAATTTGAGGACCGTGCAAAGTATGAGAAGATCTGATTAAAGCTGTAGTACAACAGTGTGAACAGTGCGCGTCTATCGACCCATAACTAATCCAGTCAGAAAGGGATAAGCTCGAAGTGAAAAAATCATAGACTCTATTTGCGGTGGATGTGACACACATCGGTGAGGCAAAGTTTCTCCTCAAAGTAGACTGTGACCGGGGCGCTTCATAATTTGGCGCCAAATTGCATCAGAAAACGAAGCAGACATCTATTCTGAAATGAGCAGCGCCTGGAACAAATTCGGTCTACCATACGATGTAGTTTTAGATAATTACTGTACATTTTGGAAATTGGGAGGGCTGAAGCTATTGGAACGATCTGGTATTGACGACTACTTTAGATGTATAAACCTTCGAGTGGTAATAGGATCGTGGAACGCAGTCATAGGACAATTAAGCGGATGGTGGCTTGGAGCAGATGCCCGGTGAGCGAGATGGTTGAGTACTATAATGGAATCATGAACGCTGACGACGTTATAACGGCATCGAAAATTTTCGCTCAGAAACGGAGGCTTCTCCTGTCGAAAGCGTTCAACCTGATTGTTCCCGGTCCGGAACGCGAGGTGCAAGGGAATTTAAAATTGACCATGAAGTGTTTATAAAGCCGGGACCTCCGTATTCATGTATGCGGCCATGGAGGCGAGCAATTCAGTGTTTGTAGATTTAGAATTTATTTAAATAAAGCTTTTCGTGTGTGTGTCTACAATATTTCAGATTTTTTAATTTTAGGTGCCACAAAAGGTTTGAACAAAGAAAAAGTCTTTATGTTTTAAATAGAAAAATCACTGCTTTTATAACTTCTATTGGTGTATAATGCTAAAAGGATTGAAAATTCAATAAACCCAACATCGTGTCGTTTACCATCGAAAGAATTGGAAAACAACGAAATTGAAAATTCTATTTCCATTGGTCACTGAAAAAACGTTTTTTGATTAATAGTAGTAATACTATTATTTCGAAAGACAAAACCGAATCAAAAGTTCTTGAAAAATAATAAACAAATATCTTTATTATGTAAATAATATTTTGCAACAAAATACATTTTTTATGAAAACTTTGTGGTTAATTTAAGGTAAAGCGGTGAATTCTACATAAATAAGATTTTTTTTAAAATTTAACGAATTAAAATTTGAAGTGCTTTGAATTCTGATTCAGCTATTACTGACTCAATTAAGAAATTTGAATAATCCAAAAGAGTTACTGATATCAAACAAGGAAACATTTCTTGTTCAGTAAAATCAAATAAAAATATTACGCACAGAAAAATCAAAATATGCACAGATTTAAACAATTTTTGTGGTATCTTGTACTGTATCCTCCATAGAATATTCGCTTCCGGGTTTTCCAATTTCATATTATCCAAAAATTGAATACTATAGATCACCCTCAATACCGTTGCTTCTCTGATTGAGTACTGAAAATGGTGGAAAACTAGCCTGAATTTTTAAAGATTTTTAGTACCTGTGATGATGATCATTTCTACTCTTTTTGGACATTTAACGAAAATATAATTGTGACATTTTGAACTTTAAAAACATAAGAAATATAATTGAAGTACATATTCCTTCATAACATGCAGCATTTTTATGAGAGTTTTGGGGTGTAGACTTGTTCGGAATTTAAATTTATTTGTATTATATTTGAATTATATTGTTGGGTTCGTAATTATGTTCTAACGAAAATTCGGAAGAAGAAATTTTTGAAACTTTTATTTTTTTAAAGTATTGTATTTTCTTTAGAATAAATATTTTATTAAATTTCTTTAAAATTTAATATTTATTATGATTTATTTATGATTTATTATGATCTATAAATATCTATTTTTACTTTTATAATTTAATATTAATTTAAAATGTTTTTTATTTGTAATTCAAAAATTTAAGTGTCCGAAAATCCACACACTTATATTATTCTTTATATTCAAATTTCAAATTCCTCTCCTGCCAAAACAAATTCAAATTGACATTGATAATCAATGACAATCACTAATTCTTTTTATTGCTTTTCGTTTTCGCATTACATATATTGATTGATATATTCAATTAATTAAGAAAGATATAATTAAAATTAAAATAAATAATTAAATTTAAAATAAAAAATAATTTAAAGAAAAAAACTAAAAGTAAAATAATTAAAATTTGAATTTTTGAGTTCGTTAAATTTTATTCAAACGAACAAAGAGTTTATTTTTTATTGTTAATGACTCATCAAGTCAATATGTTCGATCAGTTGTCCAGTTTGTGTTATCGGTGTCGCCACTAAAAATCAGAAAGAGAAAAACATAAAATTGAGTGGTGGTGATGCGAGAGCGAGCGCAGCTTTGTGGTTGCGGCGTGTCGGCGATGGTGGGTGGGTTGCGGGACGCGGGGGGTTTAAATTAATAATCTCACTGGTTCCAAATCTCCCGATTACCGACCTCGTCCAAAAAGTCCCGGAATGCATCGCGTTTTTAGTTTGCATCAATATCCTGGCATTTCTAGTTAATTGGTTTACGCCAGATACTTGATGAATTAAGTCGATCGATTCACCGAGTGTTTCGAACACTTGTATATGTTTTCCGGACGATGGCGACTTGCGACTGAAGTCGCCGATTCCCATCTCCATCATATCACTCACCGTTTCGAAATTAAATGGACGAACAGTGCATACGTCGTCTTTTGTGTTGCAATGCCACGATGAAACGGCGGTCCATTTGTTGATTTTAATCAGTTGAACAATATCACGATCAGCGGTGTTTGGTTTTTTATGTGCGATCACGCAGCACTGGGGATCTTTTAGATTCAG